>JAMPIO010000296.1:0-104371 GCA_024699865.1 Aphelenchoides fujianensis
TCGGGGACATTTTGACGCAATCGTTGACAAGAAGCGGCAAGTCGGAAGTTCGGGGCGTGAAGATCAAACGGAGGACCGCAGAGGAAGCGCGAGATCGTCTGCTGGTCGCTGCAAAGTACACGGCCGCTCGCTCGATAAGAAGCCGGTGGGGGGCTCGAAACTCGCCGTCGACCACTTCGAATTCGAAGCGTTTCGTCTGCGCTTATCGACCGCAAATGGGCGGCCGCCGGAGCAACGGAGACGCGCGATTTGACCCGCAAATCGGCGAGCGGATCGGCCGAGCGGCGATTTTTTCCGGCGGAGCCGCTCCGCCGTTTGTCCTTCCGCTTTCCGTTGCCCCGACCGAAGGGCGTGTCCAGCCACACGTCCAGCCGCTCGTCCATCCTCGGCGATCACAACAAAAGGAATGGCTTTTGTGGAAATCGCCTCCATTCGATCGTCGGCCGCCGCCACAATTCGCCCACTTCTCTTCGCTTCGCTTTCCGCCCACCTGCTCGTCTGCTTTACGGTCGACCCGCAACCTGCAGGCAGCTTCCTTTGTGTTGGCATGAGGATTGATTAACCTCCTGCTTCCTCCTGCTCCTGCTCGTCATTCCTTTCCTCCCGCAGTTCATCAGTCAGCCGACGGTCGCGAATGGCGGCAGCTGGAGGGCGGGCGGGCGGGCGGCAGAAGCGGCACGCGCGCGCGAGCCGCCAGCAAGTGGGTGGGTGGCGTCGATTTCTGTTTGTTGTCGGCTTTCGTTTCGATCGACGCCCCAACGGATGGCCTCGTTTCGCTTCGATTCGGAGGCGTTCGTTCGGCTTTCGATTTCTCTCGCCGAATTCAACGGAATTTCGATTTCGACTTCGATCCGTTCGGCTCTTCTCTGCTGTTCTGTTTTCTGCGTTGTGTACTCAAGCGATCGCGTTCGTTTTGCGTTCCCGAATTTACGACGAGACGGCCGGGCGGGCGACTCGTAAACGAAAGGTGGAGGGGCGGGCGATCTCGCCGACATTGTTTTCCCTTCTCTTTTTGGCTCCGGGCCCCTGCTCACGTCCCCGCGATAGCGACAATCTCGGTTTGCGCTTCGTGTTTGACTTCCACTGACTCATGTTCGTCGATTGCGCCTGCTCGTGGGCTAATGCGTCTCCACGTTCTGCCGCCTTCACTTCGCTTCGTCTCTCCGTCGACTCGGCTTCATTCTCCTCATTTCTTAAGACAAACAAGAAGTCGCTTGCGGCCTTGATGCCCCACCGAAATGGCGCTCTTCAAGAACCTCGTCGTGTTCAAACAACGCTGCCGCCTGTCCGCCCGACATCACTACGAGAACTTCCGCAATCGGACTCATCGAGTGGTCATGGTAAGTTGGCATTGAGTTGAGGGGGCGTTGAGTGTTGGTTGAGGCAGTGGGTGATTTGTTTGCGAGTGTTGAACTGCCTGTGTTGTTGATTGTCGCACTAATCATGGCCAGCGCTTTTGGTGATGACTGTGCCGCTGTTTGCTCGTGAATCGCGCAAACAAACCCCAAAATTCCGCAGTCGACCTCCGCACAAACAATCCGGGCGGGCGGCCAATCCTTCGAAATTCCACGCGTTGATCCGTTTGCCGAATCGGAAGAAGGAGAACGGCAAGGGACGGAAAGCCGTCATCAATTCTGACGTTCTTTTGTGATAAGCCGCTTGCTTCCGCTGCAGCCAAGAAAAACTGAACGATAAAGCAGGCGGAAGTCTGAATTGTCGTCATCAGGCATCAATAGAACAGCAGCATACGTTCGATCTTGTGCGCCCAGCACGTATCAAACGCGCGTGTGATTGTTCGTGGCTTGCAGGCTGAACATCTCGATTGGCGCTAACCTCTTCGTGGGTGCTTTGTTCCTGTGCGTTGGCTTGATTTTGCTTGTGGAGCACGAATCTGACGTGAGTTTTGTGCCTCGCTTGCTTTCGGACCGGAAGGAACGAGCGGATTGTTTGCAGAGCCCCGGCGGATGGGTTCTTTTGCGCTTGGGCCTCGTCCTGCTGCTTGTTCGGTAAGGAAGACAAGGCTTGGTCGCTTTCAACCAATGGCTTCGTTTAGGCCTCTTCCTCCTGATCATCCGCTGCATGTTCCCGCTCAAATCGACCGCCCAAACGCGACCGCCGCGACGACGCGCCCGCCCGAATCGCGTCCACGACTCCCGCCTGCGACCGACGAGCGGCGGCCGAACGGCGGCCGTCTGGACGTCGGGGACGCCGCCGAGCGACCTGGAGAACCAGACGCTCTCGCAAATCATCGCCCAATTGGAGGAAGGGCGGGCACGCGCGCTCCCCTGTCGTCCGCCGCCCTCCTACAGCGAAGCCGTCGGGTACGCGTGACTCATTCGCGAATGAACAAAAGAATGCAGCGGAAAGCATTACGTTTTGATTGAACAGTTGGGGGGAGGGGAGGCTGCAGCCCGATCAAATCGAATCAAAGTGATAAGTGGAGCCGCCGTCCACTCGATCGGCGATAAAACGACGGCGGGCGGGCGGGCGGGCGGCCGCAATGTGGCCGGCGGGCCCGTTCGAAGTACCCGAATGACGCGCTCATTTCCGCCTTTTCGCTTCAGAGAGCCGCGAGCCGAACGTTTGAACAGCACGAACCTTCCGCCGGCCTACACGCCGCCCCTCCAGCAGCAGCAAGCGGTGGGAGCGGCGTGAATGGCGGCCGGTCGTCATTTCCGCCCCCGCCTGCCGGGCGCCCGTGTTCTTCCCGTGGGCCCTTCACGAGCAGCTGCCGCTCGTCCCAATCGACCTTTCCGTCCGTCGCCCGCCCGCCCGTCCCTCCTTTCTTTCGTTTCGCCCATCTGCCAAGAGTTTGCCCACTCGAATTTTGCTCAAATGACGCCCGACTTTCGGCCGTTCTTCCCGCTGATCCCCACTTCTCGCTTCCGTTCGCTCGTTCCTTCGAATTCCCGCAAGTCCAATGGTCCAAATTCCGCGCGCAACCGATCGCGGGATTCGCGTCCCGGTGGTCGGTGCGCCCTCGCCGGCTTTCTTTCGGTCGTGTGCGTCCCTCCCGCCCCCCACTCGGCCCTCGTCCTCGCTCGCTGGCGGTCGGCCGGCGAATGCGAGCGAGCGAGTGGATTTCGAAAGACGGCCGGCCGAACTGGCGGCGCGCCTTTTTTGTCCTCACTGCTCACTAGTCGCCCGTCCGCCCCCGTGTCGGCGGCCGGGCGGGCGGCTTACGTCATTTCGGGCATTCCCTTTCATTGGTTTTCGGTTTCTTTGGCTCGTTAATTGGGCCAAATTTGTCGCCGCTTTTGTCCGTCGATCTCATCGCCTCTCATTTCATTCGTTTCCCGCCTCCGCATTTCCCTCGGTTCGCTTTACTTTTTCGGTCTACGAAAATCAATAAACGCATTTAAATCGACTAGACGACGGTGGATTCCTTTCGTTCTTTCGTGTTCCTCGTTCTTCCCCGTCTGGTCGTCGTGACATGAGAAGGCGGAAATAAATGAATTGCGTGTCGATGGGAGCGGCGACCGGCCGGGCATTCGGCGGGCGGGCGGCGGCGGCGGCGGCCCGCTCTCACATTCGATTAGCAATCGACCGGCCGGCCGGGCGCCGTCCTTTCGTTCCGTCTGGCCGGTCGGCCGGCCGGCGGGTGGACAGAAGCGATTTGTCGCCACCCCCCGTCGTCGGTCGCTGTAATGTTGGACGTTTGTTTCAAAGTCCGCCCGCCCGTTCGATCGTTGCTCTTCGGCGTGTACGAATGACACCCGTCCACTTCGTCGTTCTTCCCGTTCGACTAATCCCAGCGATCACCGGCTGACAATCGAGGCGATTCATCCCGAGAGTTCGTGAATAATCGGGAATGTTTTCGCGGTGTTTCGTTCGTTTGTGACGTCGAATTGCGCCGCCCATCTGCTCGTCGCACTACTCACCCACTTGCACGCAAACGGCCTTCCGATTGCGAAATCCGGGCGGCTCGTTCGTCACTCCTTTCTTCTTGCGCAATCCGCGTTTATTTTCCTTCCTTTCTCCTCGTTTGTCCTTGACAGCTGCAGCGTGCAAGCAAGCGGGTCACGAACGACGCGGGTTCAAAGACGGAGCGTTCGCGGATCAGCTGCTTCTCCTCGCTTCCTTCCTCCCTTCCGCCTTCCTCCTCGCCCCGCTCTGCACTTTTCGTTCGCTCGTCGCTGCAGGCGAAATGGCGATTCGCGGGCATGTGAGCAGGAGCAGGCGCGATTTTTTGTAACAATCGCAGCAATGTTTGTGTCATCGGTCGCTTGAATGCAGCGGCCGGCGGCGGGCGGCAAGTGGGAGGACGGCGGCGGAGGGCAGCGGCGTGCGATGCACGTTCCCCAGCACCCGCCCGCCTTCTTTCCCACCGGCCCGTTCGCGCTGATAAACGGCGATCGCTTCGAGGGCGGGAGTTCGTGGCGTCGTTCTGCTCACTCGTTCGTGAACTCGGTCGTGTTCTCACCTTCCTCTTCTCCATTCAACCGTTCACTCGTTTGTTTGCAGCCTACAATTCCCCGATCACAATGGACGCCTTCCGTCGCACGAGCTCGATTTGGCGCTCCGTCTACTCGGTGCCCTCCTCGCCGCCCCCGTCGCCCGAACCCTTCAACGAGACGGACAACCCGCTGATGACGGCCGGCAATCGCAAGTGTTCGCAGTGCACGTGCGGCGGCCCAGAACACGCTGCACTCGCCGGACAACGGAATGCATCGAATTTGGTGAGTTCGCCGGTTCGTTCCGCTCTTCTCCGACTTTCCTCGTTGCGCTCTTCGCCGCCCGCTTTTTATCATTCCGAGGCTCACGCAAATTCCAAAGAACATCGAGCAGCTGCGGGGATGCGAACCTTGTTCTTTGCGCCCCCCCGCCCGCCCGCTCGCCATTCCACCGACCGACTGCTTGACTTCCTGCGGATTTTGTTCTTCGATTCGCCCGCCGCTAGCCGCCCGCTAGAAGAAGTGATGTGTGCGTTTAATCAATTGAGAGCAGAGCAATCGGAGCGAGGAAGGAAGAGAAGGGAGGAAGAGGAATGTGATGCCCGCCGATCGGCAACGTGATTCGCAGGAAGCACGTGGTCGGCGGAGTGGCGCCCGAAACAACGTGGTGCTTTCCGAACCCCGCCGCCCGCCCGCTCGCCCGCCCGCCGATTGTGTCGCCCGCCTGTCGCCGCCAATCACCCGAATCGCGACGAATTGCGAAAGGGCGGAGAGCCGCCGAAGCGAGAGGGGGCGATTAAAACATGATTGAAACAAAAAACCGATTCCGACCGCGCATTTCGACGAATCCGAGCGGCTCCGAAGCGAACGGCCGCTCGCTCGCCCGCCCGCCGAACCAATCAGTTCGACAGTTGTGCCCCGGGCGGCGCGGTGGGTCGGCTGATCGCTTCGTTTCGCACATCGTGATCATGGGCGAGCGGCGGCGGGCGAGCGGAGGGACGCGTTTATTTGGGCAGTGTTCAGTTGCTCTTTCATCTTTGAGGTCTCCACCCCTCGCTCGCCGCCGCGTGCCGACTGCCCACTTTCCGGCGTTATAAAAGCGAGTAGAAAGGAGGGAACAGTTCGTGTGCAAAACTTTCGATCGACCGCTTGTCCGCCAGTCCTTCCGCTCGCCCGGGTGCGGTACGGTAGAGCGTTGTTTTGATCGGTTGGCGGACATTCCGTTCGCTTCGATCGCCCACCGAATTTCGTGACCCTTCCGCTTTGTTTTGCAGCCGCCGGCATGATCGGGACGGTGAGACGAAAACAAACGCGGCTGATGAGCACTTGTTTTGCCCGTGATCGTCCGGTGCTTCGCGCTCACTACGTGCCGACGGTCATTTCGGGGCTGCAGCGGCAGCGGCGGCAACGGGCGGGCGAGCGGGAGGGCGCGGACGGGTTCAAAAGACAACAGGGCGAACGGCAACGACACTCGCCGCCCGCCCGCCCCGCTTGCCGCTCGCAGCGGAAAGCAGAGTGAAATGCACGTGAATTGCGGTCGGGGGAACGGAAATTCGTCCCCGAATGGCAGCAGCCGGCGGGAACGTTCTTTGCAAGCAAACGTTCGCAAGTGATTCCTCTTCCCGACCGCCCTCGCCTGTCCGTCCGTCCGTTCCCGCCTTCGTCCGTCCGTCCGTCTGCCGCCCGGTTTCCGTTTCGGTCGCCCAATTAGTCGGCGGCGGTCGGCGTGTTCCCGCAGTGCGTGTGCGAGCGCGAGAGCGAAACCCCGAACGAATTCCCAAGCTTCAGATCACTCGCTTTTGTTCCCCGCACTCCCCACGCACACAAAGATGTCCTCCACCCTCATGCCAATGCCCCCGCGCACGCAGTGTCGTCGCTGTTCGGTGCCGATGATGGACTACTTGCCGGTGGGATCGCCGATGACAGCGGGGTAAGTGGGCGCTGCTGGTGGTGATCGTTGCGCTTTGCACGCGCGCGCCAGCCGGCAGACGCGCCGCCCTCCCCGCACTCGGCGCCGCTCGCTTTCTTCTGCTTTTTGTGTTTGTTTGCAGGGGGGATTTCGGCGGCGTTTGGGGGCGGAAGGGTTGATTTCCGAACACGCCCGCCATTCCTCCTTCTTTCTTTCTTCTTGCTACGAATCAATTGAACGTCTCCGCTTCGTTCAGGTCCATCCCCATGCTGCACAAGACCTCGTCGCTGCTGATCCTCGAGTCGGGCTCCCAATCGAGGGGCGAATCCTCGCTGGAGCTGGAGGCCCTCGCCGCCGTCCATCAACTCTCGTTCGCCGTCCAATCGATCTCCATCTCCGAAATGTTGCCCCGCACGCCCGAGTTGATTTTCGTCAACGTGACAACGCTCGAAGGTGCGTTCTCGTCGGCTATTTCGGGACAGCAATGATGATCGATCGTCCGGCTTCAGGTCAGCCCTACTGCCTCGAGTTGACCCAAAAGGGATGGCGCGTGACGTCGCTGCGAACCGACTGCATGGCCGGCGACTTCACTCGAATGGACCTGTTCGTCAAGTACTACGACTCGCTGTTCAACCTGATGGAAGTCCTCTCGCCCGGCTACAAGGAGATGTTCTCCGAGAAGCTGGAGCAACGCCTTCGGCTCCTCGAGGTGAGTGGACGGCACGGAGATCAACGGAATTCATTCTCCGATTGGATTGCAGGCCGGCGAGAACGCGGACGTGGTCGCGCCGCACGGCTCGTTCATCAACTCGCCCGTCTCCGACGATCAGCACCCCAAACGCTGCTCCTCGACGTGCGCCTCCAGCGACGCGAGCGATTCGGCGGACAGCGGCTGACCGAGCGGCCCGCCCGACTCCCCCGCCCTCCCATTAGGCAACGGTTACGATGAACACACGCCTTCTCCTCCTTCCTTCCTTCTTTTTGCATATGCGACGAGCATTCGGGCATCGTTGTTCTCACTCCCCCATTGGTTATTCTCGTTGTATTTAAACGAACGGCTTTAGTGCGTTGCTTCTCCCGCTTCCTTCCGTCTACCCAGTAGTGTGAATTCGAATGATTGCTCGTCTCATCTCCTTTGCCGCCCGTGCGCGCCCGCATCTTCACTTGTTACTCCCGCCCGCCCCCGCATCGCCCCTTTTCGTCTACCCAACTGATTACCGTTTAAGCTTTCGTCTTCCTATCGAATCGACCTTCTTTCGCTCTCTCGCCCTCCTACGGTTTGTATTTTGGCATTCATTATTGTTGGCAGTCGTTGCATTGAATGAACGATTGCAGTCGAACGACCAATCGAAGGAGTTTATTGACGGCAATTAAACGAGGAACAGAAACAAGCAAACGACCTACAATTTTGGAAAAGGGAGCTACGAGTCGTCCGCCTTGACGACGACGCGCGTCAAGCCGATTCCCTTCGGGTTTGGGCAGGACGCCGCTCTGCACGAGCGTGTTCTGCTTCTCCGACCACTCGCGGCGTTGATCGCGCGTCCAGCGGTTCACCAATCCGTCGGCCATCAAGCGGATTTGCACCTGCAAACAACAAGGAAGAAGGATGCAAAAGAAGGAAGAACGAGTGGACTCACCTGCTCGTGGTTGCGGAACGGATGCTTGCGCCACAACGCCAGCTGATGGCCGGGCGTGTTCTCGTAGAAGGGCTTCGGCTTGTCGCGGTACAAGCGGCTGGCGGCCCTCGCCGTAGAAGTCGTCCAGACTCAGCTTCTGAACGACACGAAAGAAATCAAGCACAGATGAAAGGAAAGTGCCCACCTCTTTGGGCAGAATCTCGTCGTCCTTCTTCAGCGGCGTCTTCAGCGGCGACGCGACGATCTCCGGCAGGTAGTTTCGGTTGGGGCTCATCTCGACAACGTGGAGGCCCGTGCGTTCGGCCAGCTGCTCGTGCGTCTCCTGATTCAAGAGGCCCGTGACGAAGGCGTGCGTCAAGGCCAGGTAGTTCTTCGTGTTGCCCTCCACTTTGGCGTACAGGTCCTTGATTCCGATCGCCTGAACAAACAAGGAGGTATTTGATGAATGGAGAGGAAGGTGGACACCTCGCAGATTTTGATCAGCCGCGGATGGCAAACCAAACCGAATCCGGCCGGGCGGCGCTGGGCGAAGACGCGCGTGTTTCGGCACTCCGCGTAGAAGTCCTGAAGCGGGAACAATCGATTGAATCGAGGGCGAATCGAGTGCTCACCTGGTAGATGGTGCGATCCTCCAGCCGTTCGACGAAGAACAACTTCCGACTGGCCATTCCCATGCCCTTCGCGATGGCGTTCATCGAGCGGTGGATGCCCGCCTTGCCGACCGCGTAGCCGGCGAGGCCGTTGCCGTTGCCCGTGATCACGAGCGCGTTCATCGTGTGCACGCGGCCGAACACGCGCGTCATGTGGGCCGTTCGTTTGATCTGCAGGGAAGAAAGTGAGCGAAGGAAAAAGGCGGGAGGAGGAACCTCCAGGCAGAACGTCTCGAATCCCTCGAAGGAGACGCCGTCGACGGGCGCCGGCGGTCCCAACTTCTGGCCGACGACGAAGGAGCCGCTGAAGCCCCGCTCCAGCGGGTACAGCTTCTCCTTGGCACGCCGCTTCTTCGTCTTGCCCCGCTCTTCCAGCCGGTCGTGCACGAGGTTCAGCTGGTCCTTGACCTCGTCCTCTCGTCTGCTCCACGATGCTCATCGGTTCGGGCCGCTCCTCCACGCGAATCGGCGCGTTCAGGCCGGGGTATTGGACCTTCAGACGGGACCTGAACGAACGGCAAGTCAATGAAAGAAAGAGAAAGAAAGGAGGACGTACTCGATCCAATCCGGTAGAAGTTCTCGAGCGGTCGGATCGGCTGGCGCGTGTTCTTGCGGCCCTTCTTCTGGCCGGCCTTCGAGACGGACGTGATCGTCTTCCACAGCTCGCGGCCGGTGCGGCGCATAAAGAAGTTGACGGTGTTGTGCCGCACCGGCATCACCGCGAACCGCCACGACGACATCCTGCTCTCGGTGGGGGCTAAACGAACCAACAGAAATGGTAACCTTGAACACTCCAGTAAACAGACAAGAAAGAAATCAGATGGTCGTCGTTCAACCACTCACTCGGCTCTGCAATCCCACTCGATTCAATCGATGTTTATTGCAGACGATCGTTAGAACTCATCTCTTTTGGCCGTCGGGTAGAAAGAACAAGTGAATCAAAGAAGGAAGGGGAATAAATTACCTACGAACGAACGAACGAATGAATGCGGGAAACCAGAACGAAGAAGCGGATGATGGACGAAGAGCGGCGCGCGCGATACCCGTCGGCTGGCAAAACGAAACGAAGAGGCGGCAATCGGAGCGAATTTCTAGTGGACGACGAACAAATCGGAAGAAAAAGGAAGAAGGAAACCCGCAGATTCACGTGTGATCGCCGGCTACTGGCCGTTGGGCGGCGGGGGCGCTGCTCGCGGCTCGTTCGCGTCGTTCGTGTCCGCCGCTCCGGCCGCCGGGGCGGGCGCTCGGACGGGATTTCCGTTGGGTCGCGTCCGCTCGTTCGCGTTCCGCCGCGCGTCTTCAGCCGGCTGTTGGGGTCGTTGCCAATGGTTGGTGAAGTAGTTGAAGAGGACGAGGACGATCAGCCCCACGAGGACGGACATCAGGTACAAATCCCAGTGCGGGCCGAGCGTGTCGTCGAGGAACTTCAACGAGGGCATGTGCGACATCGGGCTCTGCAACCACCGAACGATGAGAGCGGGCAGCAATCAACCGAACGAACCTCAACGAAGTAGTCGTAGAAGAACAGAAAGCGGAGTTTGATCAGCGCCAACTGAACGGGGAAGAAGGCCTCGCTCGCCGTCTCGGCGGCCAGGTCGTAGTTCCGCTTCGCCAAATGCAGGTCCTGAACGAGCGAATCAATTCAAGCAATCAAACAAGCGGGAGAACTCACTCGTGTCACGCCCAATCCCTGCTCGTACATGTAGGCCAAGGTTGAAGAGGGCTTGCGCGTTCTGATGTCCCGTCCCGGCGATCTTGTAGTGATTGGCGGCCGCAGCGAAGTCCACCTCGGTGCCGAGCCCGTAATACGAGTAGTCGCCGAGTTTCACGCGCGCGAACGCGTACTCCTGGTTGGCCGACCGCTGCCAGTACATGTGGGCGCGTCGATGGGTTTGGTTGGGCTCGAAGAGCGAGAGGCCGCTCTCCTCCTGGTCGAGGATGTACGCGAAGTTCGTCTGGGCGACCTCGTAGCCCAGTTCGGCGAGGAAGAGGTAGCGGACGGCCGCCTCGTCCATGGACTTCTCCTGGTACTTGGCGAACGCGTCGATGAAGAGCTCCGCCCAACGACCCCGCTCGGCCACGTTCTTCAGCAACTCGGTGGCGAGCAGGCAGCTGCGCGTGACGCCGATGCCCGCCGCGTGCATGTGGGCGAGGTTGTAGAGGGCGAGGATGTGGCCCGACTGGGAGGCCAACTGGAAGTACTTGATGGCGATCTTGTAGTTCTGCTCGACGGCAATCCCGTAGTAGTACATCTGCCCCACGTGGAACTGCCCGTCCGAGGAGCCCTGGTCGGCGGCCAGCGTGAAGAGTTTCATCGCCGTCTGCGGGTTGGCCGTGACGCCCCACCCGTTCAGGTACATCAGCCCCAGGCCGCTCTGCGCCACCATGTTGCCCTGCAATCGATCGATTAGGAAGGTGGACGAGACAGAAGAACTCGCCTTCTCCGCCGCCTTCTCAAAGTAACTCAACGCCGTGCTGTTGCTCTGCGGAGTCGCCGGAGTGCCCTCGAGGTACATTCGGCCCAAATAGGCGAATGCCTGCGCGTTGCCGGCTTCGGCGGCGACCGTGAAGTGGCGCGCGGCTTCCTTCAGGTCCATCGGCACGCCCTTGCCGCCGGTCAAGTACAACGTGGCGAGAGGCCAACTGAAAACACTCGAGATCAACGGAATCAACAAGGAAATGCGCTCACTTTTGCCTGAATGTCGCCCGTTTCGGCCAGGTACTTGTAGTACGCAAAAACGTTGTTGTCCATCGTCGACGACGAGCCGGCGGCCGCATTTTCCTGAAGCGAACACGCAAGAAATAAAAAAAGCAGAAGGGTGGAACGCACCACTTCGTCCGGCAGGCGAATCCGCTGGACCATCGGCGATCCGATGAGTTTGAAGCGGTCGGCGACGTGCCGAGCGGCCCGGCGGTACCAACGCCAACGCCGCGTCACAATCCTCGGCCACGTTGATGCCCGAATGGGTGCGATACGCCTGCAATCAACCGACTGATGGACGAGAGAGAAGAGAGGAACGTACGACGGCCATCTGAGCCAACGGATTGCCGGCCAGCGCGCTGAACGTGTAGTGCAGGAGGCCTCGGCCGGGATCGGGTCGTTTCAGGCCGATGCCCGTCGAGTAGATGAACCCGAGCCGGAGGTTCTCGTCCGCGTAGCCGCCGGCTTCCAGACCGGCGAAGAGGTCGTCCACTTCGGGCACGTTCCACTCGCCCTCCTCCGGCTTCTCTGTGGTTTCTGAAGCGAACGAGTGAGCAAAAGAAAGCGGTTGAATGGTGGCTTACCGGCGATCACCGTCGAAATCAACAGAAGTAGACACAACCATCGAATCATTTTGACTTCTGAAAGTGCACGAGCGATTGGCGAGAACAAGGAAACTGCTCGAAATTCAACAAGCGGACACGATTGGATTGATTCGATCGGCAAAAAGAACAACAAAACACTCGGAATTTTATCAACGGCGCGATCCGAAGAAATACAAGCGAAAGAAGATCACGAATTCCCGCACCAAAACGACCGGCATTGCCGCTCGATTCAGCTCCTCGCTCGATCCTCCGCTTTTTCGGAAGGAGGATCGTGATCGAATTCCGTGAATTCGACGTGTTCTTCCCGGGCGCTCGTCGTTTCCTTGCGGTCGAGGCGGAACGAAGCCGCGACGGGCGCCGGTCAGCGCGAACCGCCGAACGAACGGCGCGAATTCAAACGCGAATTTTCGGCGTTGCTCGTCGTTCCGCTTGTTTACGACGTTGATTGCTTCTGTGGATGCGCGAGGTTTTGGCAGGAGTTCGTTACGTTTCTTCCGGTTCTTGAGTGTGATTTGCCAAACATTTGGAGGTTTCTTAAGGGCAAAGAGGAACTTACCCATGGTGGTCAAAGCAATCTGTTACGTTCACGCCCCTTCTTTTCTTTCCGTTTGATCGAGACTCTTCTTCGATGGTAACTCGTGAGCATTCCGGTCATTCCTTTGGCTTGTGAAACGAAACTCTTCCATTTCTCACGTTCTTTGCCCGCGTGCACCGAGCCGTCGGGAAGTGGCCGGCGGTTTCGCAATCCTTCGCGAACGTTCCGGCCGGCGGGTATAAAAGCCGGGCGGCATCGAGTGCTCGCCTCACCCACCTTTCCTCGTGGCTTTCAGTTCACTTCCAATCGCCAACCGAAATGCTTCGCCGTTGCTCGTCTCGTGCCGGCCGGCCGCTCGGCCGTCGCGCGCGGCTTCTTCCGCGGGCCGCCCGTCCCGTTCGCGCCGCGCAGCGTGTTCGACGAGCTGCAGCGGCAGTTCGAGAACGAATTCAAGCACCGTAAGTCCACCAAATCCTCTTGATCCTTCTGTTCATTCCTCCTCGTTTGTTTCAGTCCAACGCTGGAGCCAACCGTTCGCCTCCGAGTGGCGCCCGTTCGCCGAGCACCCGACGGACAGCGAGCTCTACCGCCTTCGTCATCCGATCGTCGAGGAGAACGGCGTCAAGAAGTTCAAGATCGAGCTGGACGTGCGCCGCTTCAAGCCCGAAGACGTGAAGATCTCCACGAACAAGGAGGAGGGCACGCTGCAGATCGACGCCCGCCACAAGGACGAGCACTCCTCGTTCGAGTACTCGCGCAAGGTGAAGGTGCCCGAAGGCGTCCAGCTGCAGGACATCTCCGCCAAGTTCACCACCGACCACACGCTCCTCTTCGAGGCCCCCTACTCGGAGCCCGCCGCCAAGGAGCCGCCGAAGGAGCACGTGCTCGAGATCAAGCACAATTGATCCCTCTCTCTTCCTTCCCTGTACCCACCCACCCATTAGTTGTTGTTCTCCGTCGTTGTTCGAATAAATTCCCGTCGTATTTGTGGAAGAAGAGGTTGTTTATTCGCTGTCGTTGGACCAAACAACAAAGAAAAAGAAGGTAACAATCGAACGAATACGAAAAGATGCGAAGAGCGGTCGGAGGTCGACGGTTAAATTAACAACAAGATTCAAGTGGAAGGAGGATGAGACCCACTGGCCGAAGGAAGGACGGCCGGCCGCTCACTCCGGCTGGGCGAGCGGGTTGCGGACCACCAAGATCACGCTGTCGCCTGCAAACACACGCATTGGACGAAGAAATGGGAGGGATAGGAACGAACCGCGCACGAAGACCTTCGAAATGAAGCGGTCCTTGGCCACCGGCTTGGCCTTCTTCTTGCCCTTGCCGACCGTGGGCAGCTCGGTCCACATCTCCTTCACGTCCTCGAGCACCATGTTGCAGTGCCTGCAAACAAACATTGGTTGATTCGAAAGAATGAGGGGAACGAACCGATCGAAGGCCTTCACGCGGCCGAGCAGCTTCCGGTTGTTGCGGCAGTTGATCAACACTTGCGCGTTGTTCTTCACCGACTGCGTGAGGATCGAGAGCGGGCCTGCAAACGGTGGGGAGAATTGAGCGGGAATTTCGCGAAGAACTCACCGATCTTGAACTCCTCCTTCTCGCGTTCGTCCAACTCCTCTTGGGTCATCTCGGAGCGGGGCTTCGCGGTCGAGGACATTTCGGCGGGATCGCTGGACGGTTGATGAGTTCGCAGTCGACGGAAGCAGTTGGGGGCAAACGAATGGACGAGCGAGCGGGCGGGAGGACGCCGCCGTGTTTCCTCACGCAAAGCGCGAAGCCAAACCCAACGGGTTTTCGCGGCGGGACACGCAGCGGCCACTCTGCGGCGAGCGAGAAGAATTCGCGCCCATTCCTTCCTTCGTTGTTGACTTTCGCGATTCATCGACGAAACGAAATGATCCGATCGTTGTTGTCGACTCGCCTCCACGCGCGCCAGCTGCCGCGCCTCGTCCGCCTGCTGAGCAGCGAGCAGCCGCAGCGTTCCGTGAGCAAAGAAGTGAGTTCCACCCTTTCGTTTCTTTTCGTTGATCCTTCTCGTTCGCTCTCAGGCGCTCTCGAAACTCCGCAAGGCCACCGGCTACTCGTACACCAACTGCCGCAAGGCGCTGCTCCAGTTCGGCGACGAGAACCTCGCCGAAGCGGAGCGTTGGCTGCGCGAGTTGGCCAAGAAGGAGGGATGGGCGAAGGCCACCAAGTACGCACTCTCCGCTTCTTCCATCTTTCCTTCATTGCTGCCCTCGTTGCAGGTTGAGCTCCCGCCAGACGTCGCAGGGCCTCGTCGGCGTCGTCACCGAGGGCAACGTGGGCGTGATCGTCGAGTTGAACTGCGAGACGGACTTCGTGGGTCGCAGTGCGGACTTCAAGCAGCTGGTCGGTTCCTCCGCCGCCCACTCACTTCATTCCTTTCGTTCAGGTCGAGGAGATCAGCTACGGCGTGCTGGACTGGGCCAAATCGAAGCCGGCGGAGAAGAAGTCGGGCGAGATCGTCGAGTTGACGTCCGTCTCCACTGGTTTGCATCATCCCTCTTCCTTCTTCCGTTGCATTCCTTCTCGTTTGTTGCAGAGAACGACGAGATCCAAACCCGCAAGGGACGCCCGCTGAAGGAGGCCGTCGCGCTGACCGTCGGCAAGTTGGGCGAAAACATTTCGATCGCCCGCATCGAAGTCGCCCGCTCCGACTCGGGCGTCGAGCTGCACGGCCACGCGCATCCCAACCCCAAAGGTCAGCCATCGATCGACTGGAGTGATCGAATGCAAGCGGGGATTGCAGACAGCACGTCGAAGGTGCCGATGGGCCAATTCGCCTCGATTTTGGCCCTCGTTCGCGACGATCCGGCCGCCAAGTTCCCGAGCGCGAAGTTGGGCGAGCAGATCTGCCAATCACATCATCGGAATGCGCCCCGAGTCGCTCGGAAGTCCGCCCAGCGAGAAGGAGATGGCGGAGGCCGTCGAGCCGAAAGCGCCGATCAGCGCGGGCGCGTCGAAGGTGCTGAACGAGGAGACGGACGAGTTGAACGACTTTGCGGACGTCCAGGTGAGTTCTCTCACTTTTAGCCGCTTTCTATTCGCTCGTCGCTTGCAGGGCACTCAAATCAACGACGAGAGCGAGCTCCTCCGCCAGTCGTTCATGCTGAATCCCGCCCAGTCGGTGCACGAGTACCTCAGCGGGCACGGCGCCCGCGTCCTCTGGTTCGTGCGCAAGGAGTTGGGCGAGCAGACCGCCGAGTGATCCCCACATTCGGTCAACCAGTTAGGAATTAGGCCCCCTTGTTCCTCTGTTCCCGTTCGTTTGTTCGTTGTTGTCCGTGAATCCAAACCGATTATTTTATTCCGTGGAAATAAACCAAACATGATAGAGGAAAAGGGGATCGTTTCAAGGAGTCGAAACGAACAAAGGAGCTGGAGTAAATGCGCAATAAAAACTGACTGACTGACCAAACGAGGCGATGATTCTGTTCGCGGATGAGTGCGGGGAGGAAATTGAGTGACGACCAAGAGGCGGAGAGGAGGCGCGAAATCACGAACGAGCTGGTGATATGGATTGTGTGTGAAAAGAGTTGCGCATTCAAAAGAAACGAGTTAAATTAATCGGAGAGAAACCGTTGATGGATTATTGAACGAGAAGAGCGGAGGAGGAAGAAACGAGAGGTGGACGGGCGGGAGCGGACGCCGTTGGTTCGCTTCGACTAATGTACACAACAACAAACAAACGCTTGGAGGATGGAGGAGGAATGGGTGTGGGTTGATCAGAGAGGATGGAGAGGGCCGGAGGCGATGAAAGAGGAGAGGAGGAGGAGGAGGAAGAAGTGAGGGCGGACGGTCGGTTCACTCGAAGTCCCTCGGCGAGTCCTTCAGGTGGCCGGCGAGGGCGTCGAGGACGGTCTTCACTTCGCCCGTCTTGTTCTTCGAGGTGCCCTTGGGGTCGGCGAACTCCGAGATGATCGACGCGAGCAGACGAAGGCGGTCCTGCTTCTGGTCGTCGCTCAGCTGCGAGTAGGCTTTGGTCATGTTGTGGCCCGACTTGGAGGCCATCGCGACGATCGACGGCTTGTCGTTGTGCAGGTTCCGTTCGCGCACGAGCGCCTTGTAGAGGACCTGTTTGGAGCGCTCCGCTTTCTGCAATCGAGTGGAAAATTTGGAGGAGAAAACGAGCAGAGACTACTCACCTGAAGCTCCTGCTGCAACTCGGCGATCTTCTGCCCCTCCTCGGCCGCTGCGTCGTCTCCGGCGGTCTGAAAGCGGAAGGATTGAATCCATGAAGAAGAATGTTGAAGCGAACGAACCGAATTCTCGAGCTCCGTATCCAGAAGATGCTCGTCGTCCGGGTGGGGGGCCGCTCGAACGCGCTCCTTCTGCTCCAGCATCTCCTGCTCGACCACCGCTGGAAGCACGGGAATGAACGGAAGAGAAATGAGTGGAAGACGTAC
Organism: Aphelenchoides fujianensis; assembly: GCA_024699865.1. Taxonomy (NCBI): domain Eukaryota; kingdom Metazoa; phylum Nematoda; class Chromadorea; order Rhabditida; family Aphelenchoididae; genus Aphelenchoides; species Aphelenchoides fujianensis. The sequence goes on from JAMPIO010000296.1 coordinate 16,865, forward strand.
CCGAATCGTGCGAACCGGATCGCGACCGTTCGCGGGCCGGTGGAGCGGCGGCGGCGGCGGGAGCGGCGGCCGCCTTCTTCTGGACGGCGCCCTTCTTCGGCCGTCCGCCCCGCTTCGCCGCTGCTGCCTTCTTCTTGGCCGGCATTCTCGCTTGTTGTCCTAAACGAGAGGGTGCGGGGGATGGACAAAAGGGAGAGCTCTAAAGTATTCAAGCGGCCTATCAACCACTTCGGTTCTGCTTCGGATCAGCGGCCGCACGAACCGAAAATATTTATTATTGGATTGGACGCACAAAGGGGAAGGAAGAGAAGTGGGGGGGGATGCAGCAAACGTGTACAAAGGCGGGAAGGGGAGGGGGAAGATCGTGCGAAGGGATTGCAACGAAAGGAGACCATGCAGTCGGATGTTTGCTTAATTTAAACGCTGCCTCTCGATCATTCTCCTTTGGGTTTCCGCACTTGACGACTGCGCACCTGGCGGGGCGGGGATTGCTGCTGGACGAGGTGGCCGTTGTTGTCGAAGGGCTCCGCCGGATGCGCGGGGTGGTAGACTTCGGCGGCGATCGGGAGGTCGCGGTCCGGTCGCGTGCATCACCGCCGACTGGTTGTTCTGGAGCAGCTCCGCGTACGTCTCCACGTGGACGGACATCACGAGATCGATGATCTGCCGTTCGGTGGCTGGAAATTCGGCGGGAATCAAACGAAATCAACGTGGCAGAGGGCGGAACCGGTGCGAATGGGCTCCGGAAATTCGTCCAGCTTGCAGGCGACGAACTCCGAGAAAGCGAGGTTGGTCACGCGCCGCTTCTCCATCAGCCGATTGTCCGTCTCGTCCTCCATGTAGTTGCTGATGATCTTCCGCTTTTGGCCCTGCAAACGACGCGCAATCAACGGATGGAACGGCGGGACTCACATTCCGGACCTTCGGCATGCCGCTGCCCGTGGGCACGTCGAGCGTTTGGACGTCCACGTACTGCTGCTCGTCGCGAGATTGTCCGTCCTCGGGCACCGACGCGTTCATTCGCTTCCTGCAAACAAGCACGCGGTCCGAGCGGTCGGTTGGTTGGCGGGTCGGTTGGTGTGTGTTCGGGCGTTCGGCGATCAATGATCACTTTCTGCTCACTCACCCACCTCTCTAATTCGATGACCGACGGCAGGAGGAAGCTGAGCGCTTGATAGTAGGGCCAGGAGGGTGCTCGTTTGCCCTCCTCCACCGGCCGTCCGCTCTTTCATCCAGCGCCACTTTAGCTTTAGGAATTTCTCGTTCAATCGGTGCGCTAAAAAGCGAAGAAACAGAATGAAAGAAATCGAAGGAAATTCGGAACGAACTTTGCTCGTACGAGGCGCCATGTTCCCGCAGCTTGACGGCGATCCGCTCGTACGCGAGATGCCGCTCGCCGCTGTTCGTGAAGTTCAGATCGGAGGAGCAGTAGAGGACCTGCTCTTCGCGCACCAGCTCGATCAACGCGTTGTTCTAAACGAAACAAATTAATCCACAGGAAAGCACGCGAATTTCCACTCACAAAATCGTGTTGATTCATGACGAACGGCCGGCGCTCGTGTGGGGCGACCTGAAAATCGACGAAAATTCGTGGACTGCGGAGGATTTCCGGCCGCGGGAACGCGAACAACAAGAAAACATTCCCGTCTTCTTCCTCATGCCACAGACGGGCCGGGTTGACGACGACCGACGACGATGAGGAGCCGCGGACGGGAAAGCGGGAAGAGGCGGGCGAGCGGACGGACGGACGGAAGAAAGGAATGTGTGCGTCCGCTCCGGCGAAAACACAACCAGCGAAACGAGAGCGAGCGAGTGGCTTTCCGTTTGCCCGCTCTTCTCGTCGAGACTTCGTGGCGGTGGGCCGAGCAAACATCACTTCGAACGTCGTCGTCCTCGAAGAGCTCTGGATTGACGAGAGTGGAGTGCATTGAGCAGATTAATTCGCATAAGAACCCCAATATGAGTGCAATCTTCCTTATAAGACAACTCTTGCATGGACTCGTGTTCTCAATCAAAGCCAACAATTAATTAGTGATCACTCCAGCATTCAAAGCCCTCCAACCATTGCAACTTCCTTCCTTTTCGATACAAAAGTGAAACGGTGCAAAAGAAGCAACCTCCGTTGGGTTTAATTGTTGCTCGTCCCTCCGGTGGAATTCGCGCTCAAGTGCCCGCCGCCGCTCTTCGCGCCGGTGGGGGCGAATCGTTTCGTTCGGTTGCCGCCGTTCTCCGCCGCTCGCCGCTCCGTTCCACGTACAATGCCGCCCCGTTTGGATCGATCGTTGGAGTTGAAGGAAGGAAGATGAACCCCCACCTTCTTTTCTTCGGTTCGTTTCGATCCCTTGCTTTCCACGGGAATCAATCAAACGATCCCGGCGAGAACGTTCCGCCGTCATCTCATCGTCACCCGCTCGCCCACTCGTTCTCGCTTCCGCAAACTCGTTGCGTTCTTCCGCCTTCCCCGCCGCTGCTTCGCGCGGAAAAGACGGCGGTTCGGGGCGAGAGTTGCAAAATTTCGAACATTACGACCTTGTTTTGCTCCGCCGCCTCCTCTGCGCTCTCTCGCCCTCGCCCGTGCCCCTCGTCTTCTTCTTCGAGCATCAGCCACCAATCGGAACGACGACGAGCGAACGTGTTCATCAATAAGCCCCAACAAACAAGCAGCCATTTCGGGGCGGTCGCGCACGTCGGTGGGCGGCGGCGGCGGCGGCGGTTTGCTCCTCGTCCTCCGCCGCCGCTCCTCGAAATTTTCGCTTTTGGTTCGAACGATCGTGGGCGCGTCGTGCACGTGAGTTCTGCGCGCAACAATTGGCCGCCCGCCATCGTTCGTTCGTGACTCCCACCCGACTTTCACTCACTTCTTTCCGCTTTCCATTGAACCACTCGTGTTGCAGTTCTTGAACCGAACGATGCGCTCATTTCTTTTCTTCTTCGTCGTTCTTCTGCTCGCAACGAGCGGGTGTTTTGCTCAAGGTGAGCTTGCTTCTTCTTCTTCTCCTCTTAATGCCCTCCGATCAGACGAGTTCGACGCGCCGCCGGAGAACTCGACGGCCGGCGAGCTCGCGAACTTCGACCTCGAGAACCTGAACACGACGCTGCCGACGAACGCGAGCGCCAAAGTCGAGCAGGACCCGAAGTGCTCGCTGGAGGCCGACCGGGGCAACGGCACGAGCGAATTCAAGCAGTTCTTCTACGATCCAAAGAGCAAGACGTGCAAGGAGTTCACGTACAGCGGCGAGGCGGGCAACGGCAATCGCTTCAGCACTCAAGAGGACTGCTTGAACGATTGTTACATCGGTGAGTTCAATCAACGAGCGTTGATTGATCGCCTGCTTGTTTGGATGTGGGCGAGCCCGAGCCGCTGAGGGAGGAGGACATCGTGATCATTCAGCCGCGCTCCGCCGACCCGCCGCCCTTCGTCCCGCCCGCCGATCGCTGTCGAGCGCCCGAGGAGGGGCGGAAGTGCACGAGTGAGTCCCTTTAACCTCCTTTTCCTTCCTTAAACGATCGATTTCAGAGAAAGGCCGCCGCTATTTCTACTCCCACAAATACCAGTCGTGTCTCGCCTACCGCAGTTGCGGCGGCGACGACGTGAACTACGAGACGCGAGCGGAATGCGAATCGAACTGCAAGCCGGCCGACGGCTCGGTCTGCGGCCCCTCGCAGGAGTCGAAGGAGGCCGTTCGGTTGGGCACCGACTGCGAGTCCACGGAATGCCCGAAGGGGTCGTCCTGTCTGCAGGGGATGATCCCGCAGTGCTGCACGAATGCTCCACGAGGTTCACTCGTTTCCACCTCCGGTCATTTCAATCGATTGATTGATTGCAGATGACGTGGACTTCCTGTACGCGGAGAAGTGCCCCAACGGGCAGGCGGCGGGCGGCACCTTCGATCAATACTTCTTGCCGGAAGTGGCCGAGAACTGCGAGGATTTGGACTGCGAGCACGGCTACGAATGCCAGCGACTGAAAGGATTGGCCAAATGCTGCCGCTCGGCCAAGAAGAGCGGCAAGTCGCGCGAACTCGTCGCCCACGACGCGCCGCTGGTCGACTCGATGCAACGAGGTTGGGATTGAACGCACGGCTTCCTTCTTCGGTCTCTCCGCACTGCTCACTTCTTTCCCACCGCCACTTTCTTCTCCCGACTGTCCGCGTTGTTTCCCTTTCTTTCGGTGAATAAACTCAAGAAAACGGGCAACATTGAAGGCCAAACCCAACGCATTCCGGCGGCCATGAGCGCTTGTCGATTGCCGAAGCAGGCGGGCAATTGCACTCGTAAGTTCTCGAAGGATGAAGTTCCAAGAGTTGATCGGGAGGATTGCAGAGAAACTCCAACGGTTTTACTTCGATCCCGGCCTTCAATCCTGCTTCGCGTTCAAGTACTCCGGCTGCCAGGGCACGGACAATCGTTTCTTGTCGCGGGCGGACTGCGAGAGCGCCTGCTTGGTCGCCGACCTGTCCGCCTGCCGCGGGAACCAACGGCCGGCCGTTCCGATGCGCCCGGGCACGAACTGCGCCGAAACGATCTGCCCCTCGCCGTACGTGTGCACCCAAGGGATGCACGGACCGGAGTGTTGCGAGCGGGAGTCTCAAGGCAACAAACATATGGGGAAAACGCGATCAACCCGCTTGTTTGCAGCGAAATTCAACGCGCTCTACGAGGAGAAGTGCCCCGGCGGTCGGCCGGCTTCCGGGCGGCAAATCGGCGACGTTTTTGAGGTGACGTTCGCGAAGACCTGCTCCGATCTGCTTTGCCCCTATGGTTCGGTGGAATCCGGGGAAGATTTGCACTGCTCGTTTCTTCAGGCTACTCGTGCGAACAACTGGACGTCGGGCTGGCCAAGTGCTGCCAGTGGCCGCTCTTCTCGCGCGATCAACCGTTGAACGCGGGCAGCACGGTGGTGCGAGAACGCTGTTCGTCGATCGAACGGCGTTTGGTTCGTTCTTGCGCCTCAGCTGCTCTCCGACTCGGAGGTCGTGCGGAAGATTTGGTCGACGCCTCGCATCATTTCGGCCGAAGGGTTGATTCAAGTGAGCCCCCATCTCGTGTTGCATTCAAACCGATGGGGATTGCAGCACTTGAACACGATCTGCAGCAAGTACGAGGAGTATCGCGGTTGTCTAACGACGATGACGAACACCGCGGCCTGTTTGGACCCGATCCTCGCCCGCAAGGAGCAAATGTTCGGATTCGTGTGCCAACGAGCCGTGCGCGAGACGATCTCCTCTACGGAGAACCAGCGATGTTTGCGGCGAATCTCCAAACTGCGGCGGATTCAGGACTGCGAGGACCGACTGACGAACGGCCTCGTGAACAACGAATTCGACAAATTCACCATCTGCCGCGCCTTCGACCGAACGCTGGAGTGCGCGGCCACCGAACTCCTCAAGTGCGGGCCCAATGCTTTCTGGTTTGTCCCCCTGCAAGTGAAGGGATTGCAATCGATTGGTTTAGGTTGACGAAGAACATCATTCACACACTCAAAGGGCCACATCTCCGAATGCAATGGGCGGTGAGTGTCTTTAGAGCATTCGGGGCTGGGCGATCGTCCATGTTCTGTTTGATTGCCTTCTTGTTGTTGTTGAGCCAAGTACTGAACGCTTGTTCTTCTTTCAGCTTCGCGTCCTCAACCTCCGAATCGAACGAAGTGGAGATCAGCGAGGAGGAGGAGGCGGAAGCAAACGAGACGCCGATCTTGCGACCACCGTTCAGGCACGAGTGGCCGCCACGAAAACGCACGTTCCGACCGACCGGAAGGCGAATCGACGGCCGCCGCGGAAGGAGTGCCCGGAGGATCGAATCGAGCGGGCGGAGGGCTGCGCGGCCGTTCTGGGGCACCGGAAGCTGCGCGAAATCTTCCGGCTGCCCGCCGACTTCGTCTTCGGCAACTTTGAGGTGAGTTTGACGAACAAACAAGTGATTTCCCATTTGCATGAGTGCTTTCAGCTGGGCAACATCCACGCTTATTGCAACCGCTCCCAATCTTATCGACGCTGCATGGAGTTGTCGTTGAGTTCGGACGAGAACTGCCTCGTGCACTTGAAGGAGGACTTCGCTTACTCCTTCATTGTGGCCTTTGACGATCGGTTGTGCGAGGTGCGGAGCCACTTCCTTTCCTTCTTTCTTCCAACCCGGGTGTTTGCAGCGAGACAAGCAGCTGAAATGGCTGATCAATTCGGGCTGTTTGAGCGACGTGCTCCAGCTGAACAAAACGAAGGCGTGCTTGAACGATTTGGAGACCACCGACGAGGTGAGCGGTTGCTTTCATTCCCCCTTCTTTCATTCGATTGTTCAGAGAGTCCTGTGCCGAACGTTGGACCAAATGGAGAGCTGCGTGATGCCGATCGTCGAGAAGGAGTGCCGCCTGCAAGAAGTCCAGTTCTTCCGCGAGCTCTTCGAAATGGTGACCCCCTTCTTCCATCTTTCGCTTTCAATCGTTTGGTTGGAGATGCAAAAGAGGAAGCGTTTGTGCTCGCCGTCCAACGTCACGCTGCCGTTGGGCGCTCTTCGGGCGAAATTCCTGCGGCAGTTGGCGCTCCACGACGACGCTTCGCAAATGAGCCGACCGTTGAGTCTGAAGGGCTGCCGGAGTGCGCGCAAGATCGCGATCTTCGTCAATCACCACTTCGTTCCCCGAGTGCACGTCCAGCGGCGAGTTCAAAGCCACTCAGTAAGCCGAGCAGTTTCTTCTTTCCAATATCCGCTTCCTGTAGATGCGACAAGAAGAGCGGCAACTGTTGGTGTGTGGACGAGGAGAGCGGGATGCCGCAACGGAATTCACTCGTCGGGCCCGGGTATTCCCTTTCATCTTTTGAGCCTTCATTCAACTCTTGCCTTTCAGTCGACCGTTGCCCATGTGCGGGGCGGCCTCGCTGTTCACCTGCGATCAACTGCCGACCACTCGCTTCTGCGATGCGGACGGGAGCGCGCCGCAGAAGGTGGAGCGGTGGTTCCGGTCGGGCGACGAGTGCGTTCGCTATCTGCACACGATGTGTCCCTCGTCCTCCCACCTCCCGCCGATGCCTCTAAGGAACACAGTGAAAGCTTGCCAATCGTTCTGCCTGCCGGTGGACGGATGAGCTGGAGCCCACCGCCCGGCTGGTCGTCCACTTCCCGCCCGCCTGCTTCCTTTCTTTCCGTTTGATTCAGCCACGAATTCCCGACGTCTTTTCATGAATCACCTCTTCACGCCTCGCATTTCTCCTCCGTCCGGTTCGCTCGCTCGCTTTCAGCTGGCCTCCCCCTCGCCTCCTCCTACACTTTTCGTTCACCTCGCTTCTCCGTTTGCTCCTCCGAGAATAAACAGATTTCTTCGGAATGATCGTGAGCACGGGCAGCGCAAAGACGGCGTTCGAGTCCTCGGCGTCGTTGGTGGTCGGCGACCATCGGCGGCAGGTCGTCGTGCTGCGCGATGCGGAGAGCAACGGCGGCGGGGGAAGGAAGTGGACTACGAGGTGAGTGGGCGGGCGACGCGTTTGTTTGACAAGAAGCACGCTTATTTTTAGCTCCAAATGCAGGCCTTTATCGACGAGATCGTGGGCAAGGCGTTGGATCTGCGGAGCATCATGCGGGTTTGTTTGCCGGCAGCCGGTTGTCCCGCGCACTCACTCGGGGCGGGTGTCGTTTGCAGACGCTCGGCCAGTCGACCGAAAGCTCCTCCAGCGGCACCTCATCGTCCGCTTTGTCCTCGCCCACGACCTCCGTCTCGGACCTGTCGGCGGCCGAAAGCACGCAGCAGACGGACGACCCGCCGCCTCGCATCGAAGTCACGTCACCGCTGCCGCCCTCGGCCGGCGATGTCGCCTGCAAGTACGCCGTTTTTGTTCTGCAAGCGGGAGGCGACGAGGCGGCGGAAGAAGAAGCAGACGGATCGGAGGAAACGGAGGTCTCATTGACATGAATTGTTTGTAGTCGCTTGATTGATTGCGGGAATAAAAAGACGGAAGACACACGTACCCGACCACCCGCGAGTGTCCACAAGCGTCCTCCATTCGTCCTCCATTCGTTATGATCGCCTAATCTGATTGGAGCGGGACGCGCGCAGAAAAAACCGGAAGCCACCCGGCGGCCACTCTCCCGCTAATCACAACGGAAAGCAAAAGAGAACGAAAGCGGTGGCCGGCCGATCGGTGGGCGCGGAAATGAACGAACGGAACAATCGGAAGCGGTCGCCGGCCGGATCGGTTGCATTCGTTGCGTGATTCAAGTGCCTCGCGGCGTGCGTGGGCGAGGGGTCGATCGGGGGGGGGCGGGGCGGAACGTGGGAAAACCCGTTTGGACGAAAGCGGCGGCGGCCAGACGGGCGGGCGGGCGGGCGGGCGAGCGGATTGTTTGTGATTAGGAGGAGGCGAAATGAAGACGCGTCAAGAGGCCCGGCCGGGGGCGGTCGATCGGCGGGCGGTCAAGAACGCGGGCGGAGGTCGAGAGTCATTCGGGGCGCGCGCGACGGGAGCGATTCACGTGTGCACGTGTTCCCTCTTGAACGGGAGGCGATCAATTACGTTCCCCCTCCTTGCAGCAATCGACGATGAAGTCCCGTGCGGGATTTCTGTTCGCCCTCGTGGTCGTGGGCACCGTCCGCGCCCAACCGCAGCCCACCGAGCGGACCTTTTTGGTCAAGAGTTCGCCCACGTACCGCGAGAGCGGGCAGCAGGCGGTCGATCCCCGCCGTCCCGCCGATCCCTCGCTGGCCGCCTACTTCCGCGCGAACGCCGACTACCGCAATCCCAACGCTCCCGCGCCTGCTCTTCCGGCGGCTCCAGCCGCGAGCATCCCCTCCGCCGCCTCCACCGCCTCCGCAGGAGCCGAAGGTGACCAACGAGTACCGACAGCCGAACGGAACGGACGGCGTCGTCCAAAACATCACCGTCCTCCTGCCGCCCGGCCATCAGCGCCCCTCGTCCACCTTCTTCGACCACTTGGCGCAGGGCAAAAACGGCGGTAAGTCGAAGGCGGGCCGTCCGTCTGCTCCTCGTCGTTCTCCTGCCGTCCGGCGTTGTCGTGGACAAGCGTTGTGTTTCGTGCTGTCGACCTCAAGGTACACGAGTGTGGAAGCCGCCCATTCACTCACTCACCGATCGTGTGCGTCCATCTAATCGACGGCTAACTCGGAAGTTAACAGGAAGATGGTCCAGCATTAACCACAATTATTGACATCTTCACCTCATCCAATTGACGTGTAAAGGTGAATGATACCTTGGATGGTTTAGTGTTTGCTCCAGCGCCCGTTTACGCGCCGCCTCGAGCGGGATTCGCGTACGACCCGGCCGCGACAACTCGGTTTGCCTTCACGCTGTTCTCATTCAATCAATCACGTGTCTCTTTTGTTTAGCAACCGCCTATCCGCAGAACGTTGTCAATCCTGGGATTTGTTGGACCGAGTAAGCGCTCTCGTTTGAGTCCTCTTTCACCTCTTCTTGTTGCAGTCGCTCCGCAACAACCATGCCAGCCGGTCTACGGCATTCCGGAGCCGATCCCCTTGGTTGTGGACGTTGAGTGGTTGGATCGAGCATTGATGGTCTGCCTTTTCTTCTCCTTCCATTCAAATGCAATCGATTAGAACCGACGGCCAATCCGCCTGCTGGACGCCACTCCCTCGCAGCAGAAGTTCTCGATGGACTACCGGCAATTTCCGCGACGAGTACTACGGTAAAACCGAAGGGAAATAAGCGGTGGAATGCGTGTGATTGCAGGCAAATGGGATCGTTTGTTCAACGAGCGGAGCGAACGTCGAATTCCAACGAGTTCACGTACATTTTCCTCTCATTTCTCCCGCTTGATCGTTTGCTCAGATCCCGACGGCCATCCACTTCTCCACGGACATCGGGACGTTCCCCGCGTGGAACGACCCGTCGGCTTTGTACCCGGCCGACCTCTTCGAGCAGTACGTCCGCCGGCTGGGCATCAACCAGGGCGATCACATCGTCGTCTACTCACGGGGTACGCTCGGTGGAATGCTCTCGGCTGCTCGTGTTTGGAATCTTTTCCGAGTAAACGAACCTTTCAAGCTCATTCATTTCTTCTTTTGCTGCAGATCTACGGCCACCGCCGCGTGTCGATCCTGGACGGCGGCTTCGAGGCGTGGCGCAACGCGAACTTGACGCTCACGGACGTCGGGGCGCCGATTGAAGTGGGAGCAATCGGTGTTCTTTTGTTCTCTCACTTCTTTTTGCAGCCCGGAAACTGGACCGCCTGCTTCGACACGAGTCTCGTGATCGCGTACGAGGACCTCATCGTAAACTCTTCTTGTTTCTGTTCATTCACTTCTGACTTTCCGGATTAGATGCCCGATGCGAATGGCTACTGCGTGTTCAACCGTCTTTGCTACTACAACTTCCTGGACGCGCGGCCGAAGCCCGACTTCTACGGGACTGCCCACCCTCCGCGACCAGCAGGCGGCTTTCGCCAATCGACCCTAACGGCTTCAACGGACAGCAAAGCGGCCAACAAAACGGCGGCTTCAACGGTCAGCAGTTCCAAAACGACGAGCGGCCGCCTCTCCCGCCTCCACCGCCTCCGCCCGCTCCGCAACGGCGCACCCACCTGCCCGGAGCGAAGTCGCTGCCCGCCGAGGACCTCGTGCGTCCGGACGGCTTCCTGTTGAGTCCGCCCGAGTTGAAATTGAGTGAGTCGAGGAAGGAAGAACGGGAAGTGCAAGGGATCGTTCAGAACTCCAACAAGCCGGCTACACGCCCGGCCGCGAGTCGGTGGCCGCCGGCGAGACGCCCGAGGAGGCCTCGATGGTCATTTTGGCGTTGGCCATGGTGCAGGACCCGAAAGTTCGTCTCTACAATGTGCGTACTCTCAATTTTTCTCCGCTTGTTCACTCAATCCTCTGTGTTTGCAGGCGGGCATTCCCGAGATTCGACTCCGATCGCCGAATTTGATCAACGCTTGAGCCAAACCGAAAGAATTTCCGGTCGTGTTGTAAATAGCGAGCTTTACGTCGTCGTTAATAAACGTGAGATCGTTTCGTTCGGTTGTGAGGGATTTGCCACGTGTTCTCCGAAGAATGAAAAGCGGAAGAGCACTTGAACGGGACGATCTCTGGTCACTCACTTCTTTTCACTCGATTTGTTTATTCGGCAGTCCGGAGGGGGAGCCGGCGGGAGCGACTCGTGTCACCGTCGGGATCGCCGACTGTTTATTCCCGCTGGACTTTCGATTTCGACGGACTCCTTTGGGAACAGGAGGTCAGCGGTCACTCAATCGAGCTGGCTGATCGAGACCTCCGTCTTGCCAGCGCTCAAACGGCGAGGTCGGGGGTCGGCGAACTTTATCTCGCTCCTCACGCACTCGCTGCTTATCGCGCGCTCAATCAATTGTTTTCGGTTGACGGACGTAGAGAGAATGGAGGTTATTTTTGCGGTTGAAATTATCGAGAGAGCTTTCGAGAAGTAACAATCGACGATTTCTTTGTGCCCGCGTTGAATGCTTCGTGGTTTTGATGGCAAACTATTGCCATCTTTTCTTTTTCCAGAACGAAGATGATTACGAGAATAGCCGTTCCGCTTGCTTTCCTTCTTTGTTTGGTCTGGATCACCGTTCCGGCGTCCGCATGGCAACAATTCTTCACGGCCAACCGCTTTCATTGACGACTACGATCAAGTGTGCGCGCCGAGTGTTCCAAATCGGTGGGTTAGACAAAGACCTTGATCGCTTTGATTGCATTCCTTGCTGTTCAGGATCGTGTACTGCGGAGGTCCGTTGATCGAAGCGGTCAATTACTACGCGCTTTACAACGACAGCAAAGATTTTGTGGACTCGCCGATGCGGGTGTCGCCCGTCGAAGTGATGCTCGCCTTCAACCGCACCTTCCCGTCGGACATCCGCAAGATCGACCCGAAAGCTCTGCGCGTGTTCGTGGACAACTATTTCGAGCGGCCGACCGACCGAACTCGTTGAATGCGAACCGGCGGACTGGACGGCCGAGCCGCCGGAGATCATGAAGATTCAGGACGAAACGTTGCGGAAGTGGGCGCTCCAGCTGAACGGCCTGTGGAAGACGTTGTGCCGTCGAATCGACCCGCTCGTCGCTGCCAACCTCGACAAGCACTCGATCCTCCACGTGCCCAACAACTTCATCATTCCGGGCGGGCGGTTTCGGTGAGTGGACACGCAGGTTCTTGGTTCAAACCGATTGTGTTCAGGGAACCTTACTATTGGGACTCGTTCTGGATCATAAAAGGTAGTCACTTCTTTCCTTCTACATTCATTTTCATTCGTTTGTGTGCAGGCCTGTTGGTGAGCGGGATGATCGACACGGCGAAGGGAATGGCGCGAAATCTCGCCTCGCTGGTCGATCGCTACGGCTTCGTTCCGAACGGGGAAGAGTGAGTGCCATCTCCTCTTCAATCAACCCTTTTCGTTGAGGTTTACTACACGAAACGCTCCCAACCGCCGCTGCTGATCCCGAGCGTGTACGTGATCTACGAGCAGACGGACGACCTCGATTTCGTCAAGGAGCTCATGCCGTCGCTCGAGCGGGAGTTCCAGTTCTGGCAAACCGAACGGAAACATCCGATCCAGCTGCCGAACAACGAGACGCGAGAGGTCTTCTTCTACCGCCCGTACACCTTCACGCCCCGACCGGAGTCGATGCGCGTCGACTTGAACCACTCGGACGGGATGGACGAGCGGACTCGGTCGCGCCTTCTTCCAGTCGGCCGCCGGCGCCGCCGAGTCGGGCTGGGATTTCAGCAGGCTTGTCTTCAATTCGATCGGTTTAGCCGCTTCATTTGCTTGCCGTTTAGCCGGTGGTTTGCCGATCACAAGACGATCCAAACGGTCGAAACGGCCAACATCGCGCCCGTCGACCTGAACTCGTTCGTCTGCTGGAACATGCAGATTCTGCAGTACTTTGCGGAAGTCCAGGGTTGAGCAGAAAAGAGGTGTAGCTTCAAAGCTGATGAGGTGTTTTTGCAGGCGACCTCAAGAAGTCCCGCATGTACGAGCAAATGCACACGGAGTTCCGCTACGTGCTTAACGAAGTCTTCTACAACAACGACTACGGGAGCTGGTAGTGCTTCAGCTCCACTCCATTCTCGTTTAGGTTCGACTACAACAGCCGAACGCGCGAACACATCGTGCACACGTACCCGTCGGTGGCCACTCCGCTCTTCACCGGCTGTTACGATCAGCTGGACACGGACAAGCCCCGTCGTTTGTTCCACGCCTTCCTTGCACACCGGCTTCTTCAACTTCTCCGGCGGCGTCCCCACTTCCCCTGGTCCAGAACACCGACCAGCAATGGGTGGTTTGTTTTAATCGGTTAAGCGATTGAAAGAGTGCTTTCAGGACTTCCCGAACGGGCACGTTCATTCTGTCCACTTTCTTTCAATTATGAGCTTTCAGCTGGGCCCCGCTGAACCACATGATCATCGAAGGTGAGCGGAAGGAAAGAGACATATGTTTGGTTGAAATCAATTGAATTGAAGGACTGCGGAAGAGCGCGAACCCCGCCATGCAAGACAAGGCGTTCGAAGTGGCGGTCAAGTGGATCAGCGGCAACTGGAAGGTGTTCAACTCAACGCGCTTGATGTTCGAAAAGTACAACGTGATCGGGAAAGGTGCCCGAACCAGGTGACTTTGCCCAGCCTCTTTAGTTGGTTCCAGCTTGTTGATTGAAGGCGGCGGCGGGGAGTACGGGGTCGTCACGGGATTCGGCTGGTGAGTTCTTTTCGCCGGTGGCATTTGGGTGGTTCTTGGTTGAAATTAGCCCGGTTTATTGGTTTGACATTTGCTCTGAACAGAAGCGAACGAGCTTCGAATGAACTCATTAGATTCGAATAGAACCTTCTGCCATAAAAGATTGATTGGATGTGGGTTTTCAGGTCGAATGGCGTGATTCTCGACCTCCTGTCGACGTACTACGATCGAATCAGGGCCCCGCCCCGATGGACGAGGACAATTCGGACACGAACGCATTGGTGGGGCTCATTAAAACGATCGCGTACTTCAATTAACGTCTGACCTTTGCTTCCAGTGAACGCACGGACGTCTCATGACCCCCGGAAATGTCAAGACCGTCGTCGACCGCCCACACAGACATCTCTCGTCCCATAATAAGGGTTGTTATTATCCCCCTCATTGTTTTCGAAATACAACGAAACATCGAGAGCCGAAGGGAGCACGTGTGTTCATGGCGTCTTGACGTCCGCGAGGCGCCGGTTGTTCCCACGAGTCGCGCGAAACGGAAACTCGCCGGTCGCCCGAAATAGTCGGCGACCCGGGAATTCACAAAGATTTCCTTTCATTTGCGTAACGAACGGCCGTGTTCGCACTCCCGCTTTCACTCACTCATCGCCCCGAACGGAGTGGGCAGACAGAAGACGACGGCGCCCTTTGTTCCCCCGAATGTCATTTACGTAGGCTGTGAGCGAATCACGAGTCTCGTCGACGACGACATAATAGACGTCTTTGCGTCGGTTCATAATTACACATAATCCCGCAAAAAGCCGTCCGGATTACATCGACGCCTTGTGTGGAATTTGAACCCCGAAGGCCGCCTGCCTCGTCCGCCCTACGGTAGACGACGGACATTTTCGGGGCCAAAAGTCACGTGCAATCAAGGAGAAGCGGAGCGGATGTCGACAACCACCGTACTCGACTCGACACAACGAAACGAAAGCATCATCGCTCAAGTGGAGCGGATGTTCGAACTTCCGACTTCGCGCTGGTAATCCGCTCGTGCGCTCGACCACTCGCTTCTTTCTTCTTTCTTTCTTCCACTCGATGGTGTTTTCGATGTACGTCCGACGGCTTTTAGCTCACCGCCGATTACGCAATTCGACCGGATTTGGTCGTCGTTTTCGTTAGAACGCGAGGATCGTCTCATTCGTGCTTTCAAGTTCTTTCTTTCTCCCGCTTGCTTCTGCAGCAATCAGGCGGGCGGGCGCGACGGAAGACGCACGCGATTTGGCGTCCATTTGTTTAATCTTTCCGTCGAGTTGCAAGAACACCCGGCGAGCGTGTCGGGCCACTCGTCATCGTCCGTTCATTTCAAAGGTGTCCGCCTGCAAACGGCTGCAGCCTAACGAGCCCCGTTGTTCCACCTTTCGTGCGTTCGTTCGCCGTCTGGTGAACTCTGGAAAGCGTTCGCCCGTTTGCAGACTACAGTAGCCGGCAGTCGAATGCTCATTACCGCTTCAATTCGCGGGATTAGCGGTGATGAAAAGGAAGCAATTGGCATTTAGGGCGGAAGGACGGACGGACCGTAGGAGAACGGAGCGGAGGTGTGCGGATTCCGCGGACGGCGGGGGGGACAATGAATCCAATCCCCCGCCGCTCATTCGAAATCCGCAGGAAATCGAAAAGGTTAATTGGAATGAGGAAAGAGCGCGCGCGCGCGTGTGGGTTTGGTTCGTGTGAAGCATTCCCGGTAATCAATTTCCGCTTCCTGCACGCCCGCATTGTCAGGTGGAGTGGGGGGTGAGTGAGTGGCCGTCTCGTTCCCTCCGCCTTCCGCCCCGCCGGTCGACAACTTTTGATTCGAATTTCGAAGCATCGCCGATCCTCGCGGTGTCGAGTTGAACTCGGCCGGCCGGCGAGCGGCAGGCGGCAATTTGGCCGTTCTTTTGGCCTCGAAAAGCGAAAACGGAGTCGTCTAATTGGCACGTGCCCGGCCGGCCGTCCATTCGAGGGCAAAGTTCGTGCCACAGGCAGGTGGAATCCGGGGGATGGGAGAGGACGACGGAGGAGGAAGAAGAAGGAAGAACGGTGAACAGTCGGTCGACCATCCGCACAACGCCGAGCTCACGTGCTTTTCACTCGGGCCGCGTGCACGTCAGAAGTGTTGGGCCGTACGGTACCCTAACGAGCGAGCGAGCGGAGCGCGGAGTGGAGAGTAAGAGCACAAATGATTAAAACGAGCAAGGAGTACGACGAATCGCCGCTTCTTCATGCCGCCCGGTCGGCTACAAACGAGCGCTTTCGTGTCCGCCTTTGTATCTGCAGCCTTCGAATGGGGGCGCCGTTTTGGAGTGTAACGCCCGCTCGACCGTTTCCTCCAAAACATCGCCGCCGGACGGATGACATTCGAACGAATCCGAACAGAAAATACACGCGCTTCATCGCTCGTGATCCTCATCGGGCGATTCTAATTCGAGCGCGCGCACACTCAATTAAGGCCGAAGATTAACCGTACAGAGATGGGCGAAAGTTTGGAAAACAAGCGGCGGATTGATCGCGGGGCTATTCTCGGCCCATCCGTCGAGGGATAATCCTCGCATTCGGTTTCCCAATTCGTTCGACAAGGAGGATTGTTTGCTGCTATCGACTCCTTCCATTCGTTCATGCCCTCCTGTTCATCCACATTTGTACTCTTTATTTACGACAACCGAGTTGGGAATAAATTAGTCGATCGAGAAGAAAGGAGAAGCATCGGGTTTCGCGACGAGAGACGAAGAAGGAGAACGGAGAGTCTTGGCAAACGGGTTGATCGGAGAAGAGCCGTGGAAGAAGCAGGAAGAATTCGGGGGGTGTCCGCACTCACCAACGATGGGCGAATGAATGGAGAGAATACCCTATTTGAGGCAGCAACAGCACACACTCGAGCGAGCGCCGATCGCCGGCACACCGAGGAGACGAGAGAGGATCTTATGTACACGACGACTCATCGCACAAAGCAGAACGTCCTTGCGGGCTCCATTGCACACACGCACACACTCACTTGCAAACGACTGGGAGAGAGAAGCGGGGGATTGAGCATGAGAAAACGAAACGACAAAGTTGAATGAACACTCGAGATGACAGTCCGCACTACGAGAAGGTAGAAGGATTACGATAGGAATGGCTAGAGAACGACTAGAGAGATGGGTAGGAGAACGATAGAAAAAGATAGACGACGACGATATGGCAATCGAAACAGCCGATTAATCGAGAAGAAGAGTCACTGGATTTTCGCATGAGAGAGAAGAGAAGCACATCGGGCATTTACGAGAACGAACGGGGCGAGACCTAAGCGGCGAAACGAACCAATCGGATGGGGGAGACGTGCGGGCGGGCGGGAGTCACGATTGTCAAACAAAAAACAACAAGCAATTCGGACTCTTAAGGGGCGAGATGGATGCGTGTTTTATTTTCGTTGTCGGTGGTGTGCGGATTCAATGTCGCTGCCGGAGCTCCTCGTCCACGGCGGTCGCCTTCCTCGGCGTCCTCGATCTCCCACTGCGCCAGCAGCTTGTCCAGCTCCACGAACTGAGTCTTCGGGAAGGTCTTCTTGTGCTCCTCCACCTCCTTCTGGCACGCGGCATACTCCTCGTAGGCTTCCTGAAACGAAGCGAATGTTTGGTGATCGTTGAGAAGCGGCGCAGAGGGCTGTAATTTGAGCGCAATAACCGATTCGAATGCCAAGCGGTTATTTTCGGTCGCCCACTTCCTCGAAGGTTGGACGCGTGGCAATCGGCCCACCCGCCCACCCACCCACTTCTCGAGAAGGTAACCGGACACCCCGCTCACCTTAATCAAGGCGTTGAGTTTCTCGATGGTGGCGAGATGCTTGATGTTGCATTGGTAGAGCCCACGCGAGAGATACTCTTTCAGGAGGTTGGGCGTCTTGTTCGGTGACGAATCCTCGGCGAACGGATTGAACAGCGCCACGTCCTCCACGTGCCGCTTCGACTTCGGCGCCGCGCCGGCACGTGCCGAGTCCGCCGAGCGGCTCTTCACGGCGCGCGCCGCGTGTCGATGACGCGCCGAGTCGGCCAACGCGAACGAGCACACGAGGACGGAGAAGACGATCAGTTCGGAGGTGATGGCGAAGCGCATCTTGTTCGTTGGAGTTCGGAGTCTGTTTGGTGGGTTGTCAGCAGCAAGTGAAGAGGAGGAGAAGTTGGTCGGTGGTTTGCAAACACACGAGCAACAGTTCACACTAAACGAAGCGGAGTCATTAGCGGCGAACATTCGAACGTTCACGTGCACGCGAAACATCGCGAACACTCGCCCCGTGGGAGGGAGGGGGGAGGGAGCGGAAGTGATCAATTACTCACTCTGTCCTCCGCCCTCTGATGCCCGTGGGAGTGGGGAGGAGGCCGCACAACACAAAGCAATTAGGGCTTCCGGAAGCGAGCGAACGGATTGGAAACAAGTGGGCCAACAGTCAGCTCTCCTCCCGACCACCCCGCTGGACTACGGTCGCTGTTGGGGCGTGGGAGCGACAAGCGGCAAGCGGCCGTGTTTCTTCGAAAGTTGGCCTCCAACTCGTGCCCTCGGCTACGAAATACACGGGAAAGCGAGGCGCTTGCGTTCGTGGTTGATTAGCGGAAAAGTGGGGAGAAGCTGGGCGTCGAAGGCGCGAAACCCAATTCCTTTTGAAGCGCCCACCGACCGACCGACCGACCCGGATGAGAGGAGGCCTTCGGCGAGAGCGAGTGAAACCAATCCGGCCGCTCGCCGCACACCCGAAGTGGTGGAGTGAGCGGCGAGAAGTGGGTAAGACGGATTGAATGAATGAATGAATGGGAGGGGAGGGAGGGAGGGAACGTTGGGTGGGGCCGCGAAAGGGGCGGGCACAACCGAACACACGGCCGGCCGTCCGATGGGCCACGGGCCGCCGTTTATTTTTACGGGGAATGAATGAAGGCCGCCCCGAACGGAGGAACCGCCCACTTTCTTCGCCTCAATCCGCTTCGGATTTGCGAAGAGAAACGACCCGCCCCTCCCCGGCCGGCTTCGTTGTTTACGGGAGAGGATCCCCGACGAGCGGTACGGTAATCCCCGATCTCCCCCGGGCCGCTAATCCACGCGAGTTCACCCACCGACTGAATCACGCGCAAAGCCCACAAGCGAACGATCCACCCACCCACGCGCTCCTTTGGCCTCCGTCCCTTGAACCTCGAAGGAAGGAAGGAAGAAAGAAGTGATGTGGGGGAAGTCGCCTGCCGTCTGGCCGGCGGGTCGACGCGGCCCGTTCGTCGGAATCCACCTTCCGCCTGCCTGCCGCTTCTTCCGAAAACTCGGAGCGAATGATGCCGCTCGACCGTAAGCCGCCGAGCGGGCGGGCGGAAGGCGGATTTTCGCCCGCCGCAGGGCCGAAGGGCGGGCGCCAACTTCGGGGCCGCCCGACTGACGAATTGCGGAGACGATTCGTCGTTCACGTGTTCGTCGCGTCGGCCGCGAGAAGCCAAAACAAACAAACAGGAGGGAGGAAGGAGAGGCCATGCGGATGACATCCAGCCGGATGCCGGCCGGCCGAATGATGGGAGGATGGGAGGGATGATGAGAGGAAACCCGCACATCACCCGAACCGCAAAGCCGCTTTCCGTTCGACTCGACACGAGATCCCCGGCTGCCGATGTGCGTCGATGGGTCTTCCCAATCCTCTCCTCGCCGACTTTGCGGCGCCTCCCGTTCGCCACATCTCGTGATGTCGTTTACGGACACGAATGGAACAAACAGAAGCGGCGAGTGGATGAATGGCGCGGAGAAGACGTAAAAGTGCGGCACACAAGTGTTGCGTTCATTACGGAGCGCGGGGATTTACGTCAAGTGGCTGGCTGGCGGGTGGGTCGAACGTCGTCCGCATAATCGGCGGTCGTCGTCATCCCGGCGGCCACTTGCGAACGACCCAAAGCGACGGGAATTTCCGGAATTCGCCGAACGGGCTTCCCGAAACAAAGGGCCGCCGCGCCGAACGCGATCCATCCGGCTTTGCGATTAGCCGCGGCCGGTCGTTCGCACAACCGAATGGAAGGGATAACCCCCTTTGCCCATTGCGCGTACAATCCTCTCGATCAGAACAAAGGAAGCTTACCGTAGAGCGTGGGAAAGGAAGGAATGAAAGAACAGCGCGGAGAGGAATTGGAATTCCGGCCGGCGAAGCACGAACGGACGGACGGCGGCGCGACGTCAACGGCGGCCGGCGAAACGTCAAACAAACACGTCCAATCTTCGATGGTCGAACGGAAGGAGACGCCGCGCGCGCGCGTTTGCGGAAGTCGCCAATCTCTGGTGGACGCCACGGCGGCTAATTGGCAAACCAAACGAAAACTTCTGCTTTTCGTCCTCGTCGTTCGCATGACGTGAGTCTCCAGCCGACCAGCCGGTCCGGGTGAGGAGCACAACGAACGTGAACAATTGGGCCCGCGACCATCCGCACGCCCGTTTCGCACGCCCCAGCCGCCGCCCGGTTTGCGGTTGAATGAACGGGAATCTGCGGCACAAAGTTCGGCGGCCGGGCGGCTGCAGCAAGCGGTTTGGGTCGAAATGATCTTCGTTGCCGAAAATACGCGTGAATGGACGTCCCACGGCTTTCGTTCGGCTGTCGAAAGAAGACGAAACACTGAACGGAAAGGACGTTCGTTCACGTGCACACTCCCGGTTTCATCACTCGAGAATCCAATCGGAAGGAATGTCATTCCAACAATCCCTCCGCTTGCTCACTCACTTGCCGCTTGTTCGTTGCCCGCAAAGTGCACGTGAAACTCCGCGAGGATTTCATTTCGTGACCTTTCCGGCCGGCGGGTTCAACTCCCCACCCGCCACGAATGTTGTGCCGCGGCACGCGATCCATTCGCTCGCAATCAGGCCCTGGCGGACATTCGCGAGTGAGTCGGTGGAACTCTCGAGAAGTTCACTCGTTCGTTCGTTCGTTTGCCGGCCGCCCGAAATAGCCGCCGAGCATTCACGCTCTCACCGATCGTCGTGCATAATGCATGAGGAAAGCGGAGATCCCGCGGCCGAACTTCGCGGCGCAAACAAGCCGCCGCGTAAACACGAGAAGACAACGGCCAGGTGGATCGGCGGCCTTTCCGTTCGCGGGGATTTCGTTTTCGAACCACGAATTCGCGGAATCAACACACCAACGCGTCCTACGGTATCTTCGGCGACGGCCATCCGATTGCACTTTCGGGCGGATCGGCCGGTCGACAGCGAGCCGCCGGAAAGCCAATTGCTCGAAGGCCGGCCGGTCGGTCGATTCGGGCGTTCGGCGAACGAACGAAAGAGAGAGAGGCGATTACCCAACGATCCACTTACGCGTGTCATTTACGACGACGACGACGGAGGAAACGAATTCGTGCATCCCTCTTTTCCCCATCATCCCTTTTAGGGCGTCAATTACGCGCGCGCGCGATTCGCAGCGGCCGGCAAGCGAGCGACCGATTTGTTCGTCGACCGGCCGGCCATCGACGTCCTTCATTCGGTTGATGACGTCGTTCTCATTTGCGGGGCCGCGTTACGAAATCGGCGGCCGACTAACACAAACGAACGAACTTCGAGCCGCAATTTGCCGGCCGCCTATTTTCGGCCACCGCACTCCAGCACGACGCACGGCCGGTTGGGTTCGCAAAGCAAATTGGCCACCGGCCGCCGCGTAAGGGATCTTAGATTGAAACATTCGTTCGCTCTCCTGCTCGCTCCGGCGAGGACGAAGCAAAGTTCACGGCAATCAACGAGAAGGAGGATGAGCGCCCTACGGTAGGCAGTTGAAAAGGATGTTCGAAAGTGCACACGACCGTTGGATTGTTGCATTTGAGCGGTCGGTCCGTGGCATTCATTCATTCAATCGAAACACCGGGCTTCTTCTTCCGGCCCGAAGCGATCAGAAACTAATGGACTCACCGAAGCGAGTGAGTGAGTGAGTGGTTGGCGGGGATTAGCGGGCGGAAAAGAAGAAGAAGGGGGCGTTCAATGAAGCGAACAAACGGGCCGATTCGAATGGAAAGAAGCGGAGTTTAATCAACGGGATTAGTGGAGCGAGTGGAATAATTCGTTATAATCACTCCAATAATCGGCCGTTAATAATCACGGCACTTGGCCACACGGAAGGGCGGCCGGCGGGCGCGGATGATCCCGCCAGCGGTCGGTCGTCCTCATCTTCGGATTAATCGCCGAGTTTCGTAAACAATTCGAAATTAATGAGAGGCGAGCGGACGGGCAGGTGCCTGCGCATTGCGGGCTTCCTTCGATTGATTGCGGAACGGAGCGTCCAGGTGCTTCGCCCTGCGGAGTGATTTCACTTGCGGCAAACGAGTGGCCGAATTCGGATTGACTTTCGGTTTCGTTTCGCTTCTCGCCGAACTTCCGTTCCTTCCGCCGCGCGTCCAAAGTGCGCTCGGATGCGGAAGGAATGGAGAAGCAGTTCGATATTTTCGGTTCATTGCGGAAGGAAGCAGAGGTTTGTGGCCTGCAGAGAAGACGAATTGGGGAGCGCTTCGACGAGGGGAAGTGTGAAACGGAGCGTGGGTTGAACACAAACAAACGGTTCGAGTTCGTCCTCGCACTTGTTAGCCGGCGGATTCATCAACGCGCGCGGCGCCTCGAGACACGAAGCGGGGAGTGGGCCGAGCGGATGTTTTCTCGCCGCTCCGTTTTGGAATTTGCGAAAACAAAAACAAGCTCTTCCGTCTTGCTTTCGTTTCGTTGAGTTGCTTGAGCGTGTGCGGGGGATCCTCTGATTACCGTAGGGCCGCCGGCGGAGGGAGAGCCGGAAGTTGGCCCCCGTTCTTCTCGAAACTCGCCCGCCCCTCATTTCCGGCCGGCCGAACGAAACGGCGGAGCAGAAATCATGGCCGGTTTGTTTCGCTTCACCGACTCGCCGGGACAAGCGTTACGATTCGATTGAAAGAAAGAAGTCGGGGGAGCGAGCAATTGCCTTGGATTGCCCTGGCTTGCCTCGGCAATAGATTGCCCCCGCTTCCTCCTCGCCTTTCAATCCCCCCCCCACCCACAGCGAGCGCTCCGGCGGAGGTCGTTTACAAAAGAAAGGAATAATCGGGGGCATGTTTCGTCGGCCATTCACTCCGCAAAACGTCCTGCTGCGCCCGACCGCCGACCATTAGGGCCGACCTTCGCCCCGGCCGATTGCCTGCAGCCCGAGGCGACGTTTAATTGACCGTTGGCTTCTTTGCGGCGCGCACTGCAAACGGCGAAGGCCCCACACGTGTGCAATTAGCCGCCCATTCGGGCCGGCTGAATGCCCGCGAAGATCAATGGAAACGAATGCACGTAGTTCGTGGAAGCGGACGCACGATCGCGGTGTTTCTGTTGTCGTCTCGTTGTTTCGAAAGACAAACGGCCGCAAATTTCCTTTCATCGGCGGCCACACGTCGTCCTCCGGCCGCCCGACCGTTGTGTCCGCTTCGTGTCTTCTCGGTTTCGCCACTTCGGCAAGCTGCGGTTGACATCCGCCCGCCGGGCCGACCGACCGGCCGGATTTCTGGAGGTGGTTCGGGATTCCGGTCGGTCCAATTAGCCGCCCAATACGAACCGAACGAATCAACGGGAAGCAAGGAGTGCACTTGTTTTGGTCTCGAAGTTCAATAATCTTCGATGTTGGGCGTCGAGTTCAATCAACTTCCCTCGCTTGACGCCCCCACCACTCGTCGTCGTCGAACGTAAACAAGCGGAAGAGGAAAGATGAAGTGAACGGCGAATTCGATCGACTCGACTCGACGAAGATCACTAATTGTTTCTGGGCGGCCACTTTGCCCGCCGCGATTCGGGCAACCGGCAGGGGGCAGCAAGGCCGCCGAACTCACGGCAGAAAGAAGGAAACCCATTAGCGAGCGGGGGTGAGTCGACCGACGGCACTCATCGCCCCGACCAACCGACCGACCGCAAATCGGCCCGTTAATCGACGCTAATCGATGGGAAAAGTCGGCGAGGGGCAGCCGAGTGGATCACTCCCGCGTTGATCGAACTGCCGCCCCTGCGCACCTGCGCGAACTCGTCCCCCGCGCGTCGCCCGTAATTCGTCCACTAATTGGCTTCGTTTCGCTTGTTTCTTTCGCTCTTCTTCTGCCCGTCTTACTCGCCCTCGAGCACATCATCGTTCACGCGACCTTGCGAAAGAAACGGTCCCGGCGAGAGCGGGAGGGGCGTCTTTCGACCTCCCGCGATCATCACACCGCCCGCTCATTCGTTCTTTCCGTTGCGTACCGTACACTTCGGTTTGTGCCCGGCCGGTTGTCGATTGCAGTCGGGAGTGGGGGTTCTTGAAAAGGTCATCGGCGAACTGCCACGAGCAAGCCGCTGGCCGGGCGCAAAGCGAACAGCCGTTCGTGACATTCGGGCGAGGATTCGAATCGAAACACAAGTCGGCCGAAGATTCGTTTGTTTCTGACAGCTTCGTTTCCCTTTCCGTTGACGGACGAGCGGAGAAGCTTTCGGTTCGGCCGAATGTTGGAGAAGAAACGTTCATTCTCTCGGTTGGGCCTACAGGTGAATCGAACGGCGACGGGAACGACACAAAGGAACAGCTGTGAATTCAAACGACTAAATATTAGGTTTATTAGATGGCAAACGAATGGGAGAGCGACACTACGGACGACGAGCTGAATCCACGGGACAAACAAGCGATGAGGAGTGACGAATTCGACGGAAGAAACGTCCTCTCTCGACGGGATCGAAAGTCGCTTGTCGACTACAAAAGAGGGGGCTTAAATAAGAGCACAAACACGAACATCAATCGAAGCTTACGAAACGAAAGAAAGAGGAGTATTGAGTGAAGAAATGGGATCACAATCATGTCCATTCGATGAGTAAAATCTATTGTGGAGTTTTGGGAAGTCGACCGGAAACACACGAGCAAGCGGTGGGAAGGAAAAGAGGTGAAAGGAAGGCAGAGGGATCACTTGTCCTTCTCTTCGTGATCGTCGCCGTCGTCCAGCTTCTCGGCCGACTCGTTCTCCTCGTCCTCCTCCATGCCGCCGCCCGAGCCGGAGGTGTCCGTCGGCCGGTCCTCCTCGGCGTCCGCCGGCTCGTCCTTCGGCTTCGTCCGTCGCTCGAGGATCTCGTCGATGGAGAGCTTGTTGCGCTTCTGCGGCGTGCTCTTCTTGCTGCCGCCCTCCTCCTCCGTCTTCACCTTGACGCCGGCCTGCGATTGCTGCTGCTGCTGCTGATGGAAGAGGAGACTGCTGGAGTTGCTGCTGGACGGCCATCTGCTGCTGCATCGATTGGAAGTGGCGGAAGAGGGGATTTTGCATGAAGAAATGCTGCATCGCCTCCATTCCGGGCATCATGCTCGCCGTGGTGCTGGGGGCAGTCGTTCCGTTAGCGCCGAACTGGAACTGCGGCGGGAGGGGCGGCAGGAGGGAGGCGGCCGAGAAGGGCGGGCACTTCATCGACGACTTGATCAACGCCGCCGCCACGTTGTTGTTCGTGGGGAACGAGGGGCGGAGGAGGTGTTGTTGTCGTCAGAGTCGGTGCTCGGCGAACCCAACAGGCCGCTCGTCGACTGCGCCTCGTCCATGTTGATGTCGCTGCCGTCCGAGTTGAGCGAGTCGGCGGACGACGGGCGGTTCGCCATCGCAAGGTTTCCCATTTTGCCTGCAAGCAAACAAACGTTTAGGAAATCTGTGTGTTTGTTTCGAGTGGATTGCCGTCGGGAAGAGCTGACCGGAGGAATGGAAGATGGCTGTCGGATAATCGCGTGCACTTATCTTCGGTTGTGATCAACCCATGACTTCTGGGCTTTCCTTTCCCCGTTTGTTCAACAGTTGCATTCGAAAGGCAGAAATCCCCCGGCTAATCGCATCACCGCCGCCGCCGCCGCGAACGTTTGTTTCCGCTCATCCACTTCTCGCCCGCCCGCCCGCTCGGTGGGACGCGGCCATCTGCCGGCCGCTTTGTTGGTTGAGTAATCGCCTGATCGGGCCGCTTGTTTGGCACTTCGCCCACCGTACTCACGGCCATTGAATCGCCGGGCGAAAGGCGGGAGAAGGCGGCAGAAGAGGGGGACTCGAGTGAGTGAGGAGTGGCGGCATTCCGCCTTCCGCTCGGCACTCACTTCCTGACGGCGCCGCCCGCATTGTTCGTCGAGGATTGCGCGCGCGTCGTTTGCTCGCCGCCCGCCAAGAACAATCCGGGAGCTGCGCGCGTTCATCCCGCGCGCAAACAAACCCGCAGCTAAACGATCGTTCGGGCGACACACTCGGCGCGGATTTCTTTTGGCGCCCCCGCGCCCCGACGGATCCGACCGCCGCCGAACAAATCGATCGCCCATTGACTCGAGCCCCCACCGATTTGGACTCAGCAGCTAAGCGCGCAGAGGTGAGCGGCTAAGTGGCGTGCGTTTGCGATCTGCAGCTGTGATCCCCGCATGCAATTAGCGAACGAAAGCGGCGGCGGAGTGCTCATCGAAACACCCGAATTGCATAATCGAAAGGATCCGCTTTGTTCCGCAACAGAATGCCAGTCGATTACACAAACGAGAAGCCCTCTCCTTGGGTGGGGATTCGAACGAACAGAAGTCGTGTGTTCCACCGGCGATCATCGCTTCTGCGTTTGTTCGTTCGATCGCTTCCCTCCGGTTTCGTTCGTTCGTTCGTTCGCTGGGATCCGCGGCAGCAGGAGGCGAGCGAGCGGCCGTTTAAACGGATTGGAGTCGGATTTCTACTCGCTTGCTTGCTTCCTCGCGCTTCGGTTTTCTTTTGCAGCAGCAAACGGGATCGATTTTCATCCGCCCGCCGCTTGTCGGCTGCCGCATTCATCTGCCCGTCCCCCTCTTCGACTTCTCACCCCGACCGCCGACGCGCTTGTTTGCCCAACAGTGCGCATTTAATAAGCACTAATGCACCGCAGACATCAAGCGGCTTGTATCGATCGGTTGGCCCGAGCGGAGGCATCGAATGTACGCGCCCGCCTCGGTGATTGGCGAAGCGAGCGGATCAAAATGTGCGCAAACAATCGAGTGGGGGGGCCTCATTCGAGGGATTAAAATAAATGAAAGCAGTACGCGTGTCGTTGGTCCCCATCGAGACGAGCAATCGGGCGGGGCGAAGAGCGCGAAAAAGATCGCGCGCGCGCGGCCCGATCGGCCGGCCGCCTCGCCGACTTTCGCCTCTCGAGCGCCGCCACTCCGCTCGCTACCTCGTTTTAATGCGCGCTGAACGGGGCCACCGTTGATGATGATCGCTTGTCGAGAGAGCGGGCGAGTGAGCAGTGAGGAGAGGAATTAAGTGCGGGCAAGTACCCAGTTTATTAATCAGCATCGAGCATCTCCGCCGCCCCGCCGCTCTCGGCCCTGAAGAGGTCGTGCGCGCGCCAGCGAGCGAGCGAGAAGGAGGCACTTGGCCGCCCCGCCGCCGCACTCAAATCCCGCACACGAGCGAGCGGGGCCGATCATCGTTGTTTTTGTTTGTAATTAGAGTTGTCGTTTGGACATACGCCCCTTGTGGCCCCCCGACGGATTGAAGAGTAATTCCCGCTCTCTTAGCGGCCACTTGCTCCTCGTAAACCGCCCGCCCGCCTGCCACTCACTCACTTGAGCGCATCGCCCCGAGTGAGGCGTACCGTAGGCCAAACGGCGGCGCCTAAAGTGGGCATCTCCTCGCCGATGAATGTCGCCGTTTGCCCGAGCGGACACACAAATCAAGTGCAAACGAGCAGCTCCCTCCATTCGAAACGAATTAAGCGGCCGCGATTCCGCAAATCAGATTCCGCACCCCAACTTCTGCCCACCAATTAGCACCCCGTCGGTCGGGGGGATGAACGCTGCGGGCGACTTTTGGTCCTCAAAGAGCCGCAGGGAGGGGGAACGATTGAATAAACCCGATTATTGTCGGCCGCTCATTTCGAATGCAAACGTTTTGGCGATGCACGAGTGAGCGGATGGCCGGGCGAGCGGGCGGCATTCATCCGCCGAATTAAGCCGGGCCGCTCGCCGCCCGTATGGCGGCCGATTTGTCCCCTCAGCCGGACATGATTCGTGTCCGTTTAATGTACCGTTATGGAGACGGAAGAAGGCCGGCCACGACCCGCCGAGTGAGTGCATTAGAGGAGCGGGCGAGGCGGCAGCGCTGCCTTTCATTTGGGCCCCCACCAATCGGATGTACCGTACGGCCGGCGGAGCGGATTATAATGCCGAAATGGGCGCCATATTGCCGCCGATGCCGCTCGGCCGCCCGCTCGCTGCGGCCGCTAATTTGTTTCTGTTGTTCGATGCGCAAACTTGAGAGCCGCCGTCTGTTCGGCGGGCAATTGTCGAACTTCGAGTGAGTCCCCGGCGGGCCGTCTAATCCGCCGCCAATCGATCGATCGATCGGAGGAACACGAGTTCGTTTCCCAGTGAAAAGAAAACCTGTTCCTCTGCCGCCGCCGCTTCGAGCGAATCGATCGATCGAATTGAAAAGAATACCCGATCGCGGGGCGGCCGGGAGGGCGCGCGTGGGGAGAATTTTGCACTGGAATAAAAGGCGGAAGAACACTTGAATTTCGTCTCGTCGAGTTGTAATTGTTGTTGTTGGTCGGGGGGCGGGCAAGCGAGCAGTTGAGTGAGTGAGTGAGTGGAAAGAAGAAGACGACGGGCGAACGGCGGGAACACTCGCCCGGCGGCCGACTGAAAGCGATCGGGCCCGCCGGCGGAAAGAAGTGAATTCGGTGACTCAAAAGAACGCCGAAAAGAAGTGATGCCTTTTGTGCGCGAAGGTCAAGAGATGCGCGCGTCCCCTCCAGGCGAACCCGACGGCAATCGCTCGAACGAAACACTCACGAACACAAAAGAAAGGAAAGAAAACACTCACCGATTCTTCTGAACGGCCGCTCGATCGCGTTGGCGTCGATTCTGCAACGAACGAAGCGGTTGGAAGCGAACGAAAGAACAGAACGAACCTTGAACCAATTGCCCACTTGCATCGGGGTCAGCTTCGTCTGCTCGGCCAGCTGCTTCTTCATCGCCGGATTCGGGTAGGGATCCTTGAGGTAGTGCTCCCGCAACGTCGTCCGCGTGCGCTCCTTGAAGCAGTGGGTCTTCTGCTCGCCGTCCCAAATCGTCGACGGAAGCGGGAACTTCTTGCGCACACGGTACTTGTCCACGGGGCCCAGATTGCTGAAAGCAGGGCTGAAATCGCTGTAAATTGCACGGAGTGGACGAACCGGCCGCGTTGTCGTTGGGACTCCCGATAGCGCGCCTCGTACCAGAGGTTTTGAAGTCGCTGGTGGGAGGGTTGGCTGAACTGGTTGTTCTCCAGCAACGCGTACATCTTCGGGTACTCCTCCTGCTCGAAGAGGATCAACGCTTGGGCGCGGAGGATCGATTCGTGCCGCCCGATCGCCATGCAGATTTCGGGCGGCAGCGAGCAGAAGAGCGCCTTCAGGCTGGCGACGTCGTTGTTCTCCTCCAGCCGTTCGCACGTTTTGATCACCTGAAACTTGAGCCGAGGATTAGTTCCTGCTCGTCTTCTTGCTGCTTTCATTTCCGCCCGCTCGTATCATGCAGGCGGTGATTTGGCCACTTTGTTCCCGCAAGCCCGCCCGCTCGTCGCCGCCTAGCCGGCGGGTAACGAGCCCAATTGGCCGGCGGATTCACCCGCTCGCCGGCCGGCCCGAAAGGAAATCGCCTATCGCCTGCCCGTGCGGACGGAAATCCTCGCTTCCGCTTTCAATTGAAAGAGCGACAAGGAGGAAGAGGAAGGAGATGCTTTGCGCCCTTCTCATGTCACTTTTTTCATCCACGACAATCCTGACATCCGAGCGTGGCCACGAGGCACCGTCCCGAAGCACAATCGCCGCGTTCTCATGAGCGAACGGGCGGACGAGTGGCGGGTGCGCGAATGACCGCCGGCCATGCGATCCGCGTTCGGGTTCGGGCCAAAACAAACAAAAGCGAGCGTTACTGTATTCCTTTCTTCCTCTTCCAGTAAGCGAATCCCCTGACCCTCTAAGAAACATCCCGAAGTTTTGCCCACGCGACTTCCGCGTTCAATCGACCAACGGGAAGGATTAGGCGCAACCCACGAGCGAGTGGCGATGATGCAAGCCGAGAGCGGAGCCCCCGCCCGTCGTTCTGCCCATAACGAGGGGGGATTTGTGGCGTCGTTGCGGAAATCGAGACTTCGCCGACGAGCCACGTCCGCCGCCGCTTTCACACGTACGTTCGTTCGGCTGCACGCATCGCGGAAGAACTCACCTGCTCGGGGGTCAACGTCGGCACGGCGGGGGCGTTCAGGAGAGCGGCGAACGGATTCGTGGGCGCCGGCTGATCGCTGGAGTTCGGGGCGGCCGCCGAGGAGGGCGGGAGGAAGGCGGCGAGGCCGTTCGGTGCTCCGCCGGCCGTCTGCTGCAGCAGGTCGTTGTAGAGCTTGGGCAGGAGGGCGTGCGGCAACGACGGCGTGTTCGTGCCGACGTTCTCCGGCGCCGGACTGCTCGCCGACGTCACGCTGCCGGGCGGCGAGGCGGCCTCCGAGTTCGAGGCGTTCGAGCCGGCGCTGTTCGCCTGCTGCTGGGCGGCGGCCATCGTTTCGGCGAACATCTGCTGGCACAGGCTCATCGCGAGGAACATCTTCCGCGACTCCTCGTCCATCGCGGAGAGCGGGCTGAAAGCGAGAAGTGAGAAGAGCGAGAGAAGGATTGATTGAGCGCACGATCTCCGCGAGCAAACGATCCCGACTGATCGGTCGTAAACGCGAATGAAACCAATCGGCAAGTGATCCAGTC
Organism: Aphelenchoides fujianensis; assembly: GCA_024699865.1. NCBI lineage: Eukaryota > Metazoa > Nematoda > Chromadorea > Rhabditida > Aphelenchoididae > Aphelenchoides > Aphelenchoides fujianensis. The sequence goes on from JAMPIO010000296.1 coordinate 47,237, forward strand.
GAGCGGGGCAGAACAATGCCCTCGAACGCAACATCCCGAGTGGGCGGAGAACAAAAGAAAGGCGAGCGGAAATCGAAACGGTAGCCGATCGGGGCGGTCGCGGCGACCGGATGCTCGAACAACAAGCGGCCGCCCGCCCGCCCATTTGTTCGGCCCGACCGACCGGCCGGCGGAATTACTCGAGGGTTTGGCGCGGCCCGAACTACCGGAAGCTCGTTTGTCGCCCGGCCCGATGGCGGCGGCACACTTCCGTCGCGCCTTTTTGTGCGTGTGCGCGAAGAATGAGCGGCACGATTCGAACGTTGCCCGCCGGGCCTCCCTCCCTCACCTGCTCCCCGCCCGCCGAACGAACAAAGAGGCACGACGGACGAAAGCGGGCCCCCCGTTTGACGGGCGGCAATTCGATTATCGCCGATGCCAATCGCGCGCTCGCCGTTTTGGCCGCCCCGATTTCCTGCGGCGTCGACGGCACGATCCGGTTGGATGAGGGGAAAAAAGGCGACTCGCCCAACCGCCCGAAACCCAAAGCTGCTCGCCGCACACCCCCCGCCCGACCGCTCGCCCGACTGCCGCGAATTCCTTGGCGGATAATCAGCAGCAGCAGTCGTCGCTCATGACCAGAGCGGGGGGCAGCAGCGATCCGACCGCGGGGAATCGCCCGCCCGCTCGTATCATCGGCCCGCCGCTCGGGCGGTCGGTCGGTCGGCTGGGCGGCAATACGAAGACGAGAGAAACTAATGAGTCGAAGGAGCTGGATGAGTAGAGCAAAAGGAAGCATGGGTGGGGGGAATGAGCGTAAATTAATCGCGCAACGAGCCCGCAGTTCATTAGCAGCCGCCCAACCGCCCGCTGCCCACACGACGAACGGGGGAGCAGCGGTCGGAATTTACGGCCAATCAATCGAGCGGCAGGCCAATCATGCCTCGCTTTTCTCATGATGCAATCGACACCGATCAGCAGCAGCCGGCAGAAGGAAGGTGGATGCACAGGCCCCACACAAGAGTACAAAGAGTGCACTGGAAAGTCGGAAAGGCGGCAGCTCCCCCACTTTCATCGCTCCTCGATCGTGATGCCGCTCCTCGCCCGCCTCGCTTCACGCAACAACTGCGCAATGATCCCGCGAGAGGAGCGTAAACGATGAAGAGGAAGACGGCGGCGGCGGCGGGGGGAAGAAAGTGAGGCGGTCGGGTTCTCATTGGTTCCGTGCGCTCCGTCCCGCCCGCCCCGCTTCGCCGCTGCGCTCGTTTGCGTCCGCCCATTTCGACTGGCGGGCGGGCGGGCGAGAAGCGACCGCCTATCGTTTCCACACAGCCGATTTTGCGCTTCTTTCCCTTCGCCGTCGCCGTGCTGCGGCTCCCGAGCGGGCGACCATTCGGCGGTCGGTTCGGGCCGTTTAACAACCGCTCTTCTCCGCTTATTGGGCGCGACACACACAAACAGCAGCCGGCAGATTTGGCGCGCGTCTCTCCTCCTCCTCCTCGAATTCCCGCTGTGTCGTCGAGGATGGGCGGCGAAGAGGATCGTGCGGGAGAGCGGCCGGCCATCCGCCCGCCTCTTCCTCTCCGCCGCCTCTCCTTGACGTAACGACGCGAGAGGGGCGGAGCGACCGGCCGACGGACGGGCGGCACGATTTCCGGTGGAAATCCGAAGAAGCCGCTCGGTTTGTGGCCGCCCATGATTCTCCTACGGTAATCGGCGGCGCGGGCGGCACAAAGCGGCCGGCCGGACGGGCCGCCGGTTTCAAAGCCGTCCGAACTGCTTGAAATTCGTGCGCTTTGATGAGTTGAAGTGGGCTGCCGAAGGAGAGAAGAGCGGCAATTCGGTGGGATGTCCGATAAAGGCGGCCGGAAGGACAGGAAACGAATGTGCTCGAAAGGAAGAGCGACGTGTACAACGGAAGCAGAAAGACGAGGTGATGCACACGAACCGGCTGGAGTTTGATTCGAAGCAGGTAGAAGACGGAAAGAAACCCCCATTCAACCGAACGAACGACCGACCGGCGGCCTCTTCGTTCGCAACTCGTTCGAAAGTTCGACGGCGGCCATCGATCGCGCGATCGACCGGCGCGTGGCCGACGACGACGAGCGGATCGGATTGCGGGGCGCCGATCGCGAGCGGGCAGTTCGCGTGCAATTGATACGCGGCCCTTGAGGACGACGAGGACGCCGACCGTTTCGATTGGCTTCGGGCGAGCGGGGAGTTCGAGCGATCGGCAAATAGAGCGGCCGGCCGACCGGGGCGGGCGGAGGACTTCGGGCGGCCCGCCGATTATCGTGTTCGGCGTGGCGTGTCTCTTGAGGTCGCCGCGCGCGCGCGACGTCGAGAGATCGCGGATCGAATAGCCGGCGAGGAGCGATGCGCTGAACTCCCGCTCCGATCGGCCGGTCGGCCTGCAGGCAGGCAGTTTGCGATCAACACGACGAGCATGTGGATCAAAGCAGAGCCCCCTGTGGAGCGGACACTTTGTCCTGCTCACTCACGCGTGCGCATTCCGACGGCCTCGACCTTCGCCCCTGCGCGCGCGCCGAACAATTGCGGATCCAATTAGCCGGCTGGAGCGGGGCCGGCGAGCGAGCGAGAGGAATCAATCGAGCGGGCGTATCAGGCGCTAAACGCTGCCCCGTTTGCTCTTCTTCGTCGTGTTCCCGTCACCGGGCAATTAGCATCGCCGAGAACAATTGGAGAATGGCCTCGAATGAACTCGCCGACCGCCCGCCCGCACGCGAGGGCACAAACGACCGACTCGCCCGGTTGCCAACTGCGCAATTGACGGGCATTCGTCGGGCACGGTCGATCGCTTGCAACACGCACCAGCCAGGGCTACAGTAAACGAAACGAGCGAAAGAGAAGTGAATCGCATTACAATCCCCGCGCCCCGTCGAAATGCGTGACGTGCGGCCGCCAAATCAACGAGCGGATCGGCGGGCGGCTTGTGGCTGCCGATCGGTCGGGCGGGCGCTCGGGCGGCTTCTCGTCGTTTGCGCCGGCGGCCGTGCGCGGAGTGCACACGCGAGAGAAAACCCGCACCAACCAACCGACCGACCGACGCGGGCGGGCGGGCTGAAAGCAAGCGGATTACATCGCGCGGCGATCGAAACCGCAACTCATTGCGATTCGATGCGAAGTGGAAGGGCGGGCGGCTGCTCGAGGCAGCGCGGAGGGATCGCTTTCCTCCCCCCTTGCTGCCTCCCTCCCGACCGCCAACCAGCCGCCAGCCGCCCGCACAGCCGCGGGGCGCACACGATCGCGATCGCGCAGCAGTGAAATGATGCGAAACGGTGCGGCGGCGGAGAGTAACCGTCGTGCAATTGGGAGAAGGTTTCGATGCGCACTTCCCCCCCCTCGCTCGCTCTCTTCTCTTCACCGCCCGATTCGCGTATCGTATCGCATCGCAATCGGGGCGGCTGGCTGCGGGCGGCGTGCAAGAGAAACAGCGCGGAATGTGCGGCGAGCGGGCGGCGGTTCGGGCGGTTGGGTTCTCTCGTTTCATGCGGGCGAAACCGACCCGCCCGCCCCGACTCTTCTCATTGGTTTCTCGCCCGCCGCCTCGCAGCCGTCCGCCCGTACCGTATCCATTACACTCGAACAAAATGGAGGCCGCGCACTCACTTCATTCCCCCAATTCGGGTCTCGATCCTCCTCTAATGGATGAAAGGAGCGGGCGGTAAGTAATCGCGGCAGAAGAACTGAAGGACATCGCCGCCCGTCGGTCGACGAAACTCCCGTCTCGTCTTCGTTCGTCGATCGAAAGAAGAAGGGCGGCGCCCCCGTCGGCGGAGTCGATGGTGCAATCTGCGCCCATCGATGTCACGGCCGAACGACCGGGGGGCGGGCGGGCGGGCGCGGAAGGGCAGACGTTTTCCGCTCGACCGTACGCTCTTTCCTCCTGATTGGTCTCGCGGCGGTCGGTCGGTCGGTCGGTGTTTGGGTCGAAGAAGACGGCGGAAATCGAATCTTGGCGGCATTCGATTGAGTTGCGGACGGTGAGCGGCGTCAAGTGCCTCCCGCCTTCCTCCCCACCGCCGCCGCCGCCTACCGGCCGGTGTGCCCATGCGCGCACGTGCGTGTGTGTGCGGTAAACGTTTGTTGGAGGCAGAGCAAACCGCCGAAAGCGGCGACAAGAGAGCGTCTGCCCGCCCGGTGTGTTCGCGTTCACATGCGGGCGGGCGCTTCTCCGGCTGCTCGTCGGCGGTTTGGCCTCGGCGTTTGCTGTGCGGGAATTTCGGTTTGTCGGCAGCCGCCCCGCAATGTACACGCCGCAAATTGGCGCGGGCGGTCCTTGGCGGCAGTCGAGTGAGTCGAGTGAGCGGGAAGTGAGTGCACCGACTAAAAGCCCGCGACTCGTCCCCGGCCGGCCTCAATTGCCGACGATCGGCGGGTCGATTTTCGGCGTCCGCCGTTTGACTCCCGACCGCCGCCCTCCGCCGACACGCAAAAACAATTCGCTTCGATTTGTGCGACGAGCGGCGGCGGCGGGAGCAGCGCGAAGAATCGAGTTGCGGCTGCCGTCCCGCGCGTTCACCAGTCGGGCGCCTCGCGGAGCGCATGATGGGATTAGGCGGGCGGGGCGGGAAGGACGTCGATGTTCGCCGTCCGGAACGCCGCCGCTTCTTCGACTGATCGCTATCAACAACACCCGCCACCGCCGATTGCTCGTTTGCTCTCGATCTCCGCTAATTACTCGCGCCTAATGGAATGTGCGCCCCTCCCCTTCATGCGCTCGTCTCGACCCGAATTATGACCGCAACACACTCACTCACGAACGAGCGAACGAACAAGCAGCGAGCAAACGAGCGAGCGGATGATCGCCGAGCAGCAAGCGAAGAAGCAGTCGGGTCGAGTGTATCGATCCGCGCGATCAGCTGCACAAATAGACCGCGTAATTGCCGTTTAAGTCGAACGACATGCCCGCTGCCCCGCCCCGCCGCCTAATCCACTCGAATTTCACCACCGTTTAATGACGAGCTTCCGCTCGCCGGCCGGCCGCCCGCCCGGCGATCTTCCCGCGAGATCGCTCGACTTGAATTGCGCAACCCGAGACGACCGCACGACGACGACGAGCATGGCCTCGAACCGAAATGGTTACGCAAAGTGGGGATAAGCGAACACGAGATCCACCACACGGGCACTCCTTTTTCGTCCCTCCTCTTCCGTTCTGCGTACTGTAGCCAAACGATTCGAAGCGAAGGAGCGGAGTGTGTGAGAAAGCGGAGAGCATTTGCGGGATTCGGGCGGCCGAAAGGCGGACATTCAAATCCGCGGAAATTATCGGCGCGGAGAGGCCGCCGGCGGCCAAAATGGGCGCCCGGTCGGCCCCAATCATCTGGCCGCAGCAAAATGCAAAGTAGGCGACTTATGTCCGTCGAGTTCGTGCGTTTAGGGCCGCCGAACAAGGACGAGGAGGGGGCGGCCGGTTGTCATCCGGGCGGCACTTCGCGGAATCCGTCCGGTTTATCACTTCTGGCAGCGACCGGCGGCCCGCTTCTTCGAGCTGCAGACGACGACGACATCCGGGCGGCGGGGGGCGATTGGCGGACGCCCCGAAGCACTCGGGGCGGCGACGAAGCGGAGCGGTTTGTTCGCCGGGCGGATGCCGATTGTCTTTCGCTCTTGTACGCAACAAAAGAAACACGCGACGGAAGGAGGGGCACTTCTTGAATTCATCCGCCCGTCCGTCCACTCGTTCAACAATCCGCCCGCCCGCCGTCTAGTGATGTCCGCCCAGTCGATCGCCGCACGTGTTGAAGAGGCGAATCATCCGCTCGCCGCTCATCGATTGCGCAACGAACGCCCGTTCTTGTCGGCTTCCGCGGAGAACAATGGAGCAAAATACACCCGTTTATTCGCCCATTCCTCGCTTTTGTCCCCGAGTGGCATATGGCCGAACGGTCTGCTCACTAATTAGCGAGAATTACCGCCCGCTCCGCCTCGTGGACGATCCATTTCCTTCCACGAGGCGGCCCAGGTGTCCGGCGGTCGAGCGGGAGAGAGAGGCGAGCGGGCGGAGAGTCATGTCCATTCGATTCCTCCCGAAAGCGCGAGCGGCAGCCGCATGGCCCGCGCGAACAAGCCGCCCAACCCCGCCCGAAACAATCGAACAGCGGGGGAGCGGCGGGAATGAGAACCGCTCGGATTTGTTTTGGGATTAGTGTACCACAACAAGCGATCAATTTGCACCGACTACTCACGGGAAACATGAGAAACAAGAAGCAAGTTCGCTGTAACGAACGGAGTTCCTGGATTGGATGAGAGTTCAAGGACGAAATGAGCAGGATTGAAGTTGTTTGATGCACGTAAGCAAAAGAAACGCGGATAACAACTTAGAATTTAGGATACAAGACTATTATGAGAACTGAAGAGCTATTTCTGATTGTCGCCATGATACGGTCGACCACACCGAATTCGATGAGCACAACGCTTTTCACAATGCAACAGAAGGAGTTCCTTGCAACGACAAGCAGCCATTGCCTAGACTTTTCTTGTAAGGGTGCATTGGTGCGCATCCGGCAGTCATCCGCCTTTAACGAGTCCGTTTTGTGTCGAACTCGGTCAATCTGCAGAAACTTCTTTGTTTGCGCTTTGTGGCTCACTAACTGGCGGTGTCTGCTTCCTTCTTGACAGCTCTCATGCAGTCGAATTGTCCTTAACGTCAACAAAACAAGGAAGTCTTCAATTAGTTAGGACTTCCCCTCAAAAACAAGAGTGGAACGGCGGCGGAACGAAAATTCGCGTTCGAATTGGCGCCGACGGAGAGCGCAGGTTGCGGCAAGCGGGACAATATGGCGTTCTCGGGTCGTTGCTTTGCATTTTTTAGACGAACAGATTGGGCTTCACGATAAGGACGTGGATCTCGCTGTCGGTAGAGCGGCGCTCTTTCCATTGTGTCCAACTGAATCCTCCCTTTTGCCTGAACGATCGAAATGCGACGAGGGGTGAGTTTGGAGCAGAAATCCATCAATTGCTCGTCTTTCCTCGCTTTCAGCCGATGATGCCGCGCTACAGCGGACAGCCGCCGCCGCCGATGTTCTACGGCGGCTTCCACCGACCGCCCGGCTTCGGCCCGCCACCCTACGCGCCGTACGGCGGGCCGCCGAGGATGCAGCCCCCGTTCCCGCACCCGCCGGCCTTTGGGGCGCCGCCGCACGGAGCGCCAATGGCGCGCGAGCACTTCGAGGAGGCGCCCAACGGCGATGCGGAGCAGCCGGAGCAGGAGCAGCCGGCCGAAGAGCAGCCGAAGGAACAAGTGGAGCCGGAGCCCGAACAGCAGCCGCCCCCCATCGTCCGCACGTTCCCCACGCGGCCGCAGGTCTTCGATCAATTCATGTGCCTGAGCGAGTTCCCGCTGCCCGACGGCGACGACGGACTTGCGGCTGCGCTGTTGGCCCGCAATCAGCAGATTTCGCCCACCTCCAACGAGCAAACCGTGAGCTTTCTTCCTTCTTCTGTCGATTTGAATCCCTTCGAATTGCAGGCGATCTCCGGACTGATGGCGCGCGTGAAGAACGCACTCGAGACGATCTCCGCAACCGACGCCATCCCGTCGGTGGTTCGTTCATCCCTCGCTCTTCCAATCTTTCCTTCGTTGGGTTGCAGAAGATCGACGAGTTCCGCGAGGTCGGCAGCTTCAAGAAGGGCACGATGCTCACGAAGCACAACGTCGCCGATTTGGTCGTCATTTCGAAGACGCTGCCCACTCGTGAGTCTCTTCTTTCCATTCAATATTATCTCGTTTGTCCCTCGTTTGCAGCCGAGACCGTCCGAACGTTGGGCAACAAGGTGGTGGAGATGCTGAAGGCGGGCGGTCAGCCGAACGAGGTTTTCGGCGTCGTGCCGCGGGATTTCGGTTGCGAGATCGCCGGAACGCAGGCGGTTTTGCGGCTGCTGGTCGCCGTCCCCGCCGACCACTTGGATCGCTTCAAGCCCGACTTGCATCGTGAGTATCTTCCATCCAAATCAATCTTCTATGCTTTCGCTGCAGTAAACCCGGAGATCATCCAAGAACCTCGCCGCCCTCCGTCACGCGTACTGGTTCGACGAACACGGCGGACAGCCCTCGATCAAGATCCTCGTCCGTTTGATCAAGGACATCAAGGCACGAGCCAAGGGATTCGCCGCTCTGGACGTGTGGACCATCGAGCTTCTCTCCCACTGTGATCACTATGAAGGATGGAAAGGAATGAAGGAGTGTTTTCAGATTGTGTGACGGTGACGCCCGACCGAAGTCCCCTGCCGCTGGTGCACGCGTTCCGCCGCTTCTTCCAGCTCCTCTCCAGCGGCTTCCTGCTCCACTCGTCGGTCGCCGTTGCGGACCCGTCCGATCAGACGCGTCGCATCAACTACGGATTCCATCCGTCCGAAGCGGCAAGTCCTTTCTTTCATTTCTCTCGTTTATTCCCGCTCGTTTAGGACATGATCTGCCGAACGGCCCAGTTCATCACGCGGCTGCTCCTGCACGAGAAGTTCGAGCACCTGCTCGCGACCGGCAAGACGCCGATCCTCAAGGACATCGGCTCGGAGAACGAGACGGACGCCAACCTGAACATCGCTCCGTTGAAGGCCGCCTACAACGAGCAGACGATCTTCAACGTGCCGCCGGCCGACCGCTTCTTCTCGCGACCTCGTTGATCCTTCCTTCCACGCTTCTATTTATTCGAATTGTTGTGATGTGTTCGCAAGAAACAAGGCTGCAATCAGTCCGTCGATCAACGCCGTGGAGTCGCTCGTCGTTGGCGCGAGGAGTGCCGACTGCGCCCGTCGGCATGCCGGTGGGCCGAAGTGGAGCGAGAGGAGTTGCGCGAACGAGACGAGGCGGGCGTCGTGCTCCCGCGCCGGTGGTGTCGGCGGGAGCGGTTGGACGTTCGACTGCGAGCGCGCGAGCGGTGCGAAGCGGGACTCGCGCCGCCCACATGCGAGTTGTAGCCGCTGCTCGCCGTCGAGCTCGCCAGCGCGTACGGCGGCGGAGAGCTCCACGAGGAGAAGGAGGACGGAGTGTACGGCGTGAGGGCCATCAAGCGCTGCAAGAACGATCAGATGGGTTGGTTCTTCTCCTCGAAGAGCTCACAGTCGGTCGATTCATCGAGAAGAACATCGTTTCAGTCATAAAAACAGCGACGATCGACCACGCGCTCGAGGCGGATGGGAACGCCCGCACGCAGTCCTGCAACCACGCCTTTTGATGAGGAAATTCGGTAGAGAACTCACCTGGCTGAACATCGACTCGGCGAAGATCTCGCCCAGCTGAATACACTCGTGAGTGAGCAAGAAGACGCTTTCCGCTCACCTTGTGCCAAATTTGTCGCCGGAAACCCAACGGAATCAAGCGGGCGTGTGCGCGGCCGATTGTGGCGGGATCCCAGACGGGTTTTTGCAGCGGCAAATCGAACATACAAGCCATCACCGCATCGATGAAGTCGATGATCAGGTGGGCGTGGTCGCGAATGGTGGCGATCGTCCCCGACGCGCACTTTCGCTTCCGATCGTCCACACACTTGAGGAAGGCGGAGCGGTAGAAAACTTTCATGATCTCGGGCTCGGCGTCCAGCAGCCGCTCGAACATCTGCGGCCGGATGATTCGAGTTGTTTCGAGCAAAAGAACCCACTTTCTCCATGATTTGGAGCGTGCCGCGCCCGCTGGTCTTCGGCGCCTCCGACAGCCGCCGCCACGTCACTCGCAGGGCACGGCGCTGAAAGGCGGAAAGCGGGGAGTGTGGGAAAAGAGGGGATGCGTACGTGATGTTCAGTCAGACGACCGCTCAACTCGCCGACGAAGTGGTGGAGGTTGATCGAAGTAATCTGATCGTTCGGCGCACTTGCGTCGCTGTCCGCCCGACTCCAATCATCCGACTTGCGGTGGCCGCCCAAACTGGGCGTGCTGGAACCCGGCTTGCCGACTGAAAGAAGCGGGGAGTGATCAACACAACAGGAAGCCGGAAACGCACTCTGATCGTCCGTGTAGTCGTCGTTCAGCTGCTGGATCAGCTTCCGGCGCTGGATCGCTTCCTTTATTCGCATCATCTTGAGGGCGAGTGGGCGGGGGCGTGCGGGTCAGAAATCACTTCGTTCTCGTTGAAATGCCCGCCGATGAGCAGGCACGAAGATTGGCGAGCCGAACCGAACGAAAGGAACTGCCGGCAACCGCACAACAAACGCCTCGGGCCGTCGCCGGCGGATGGGAAAGTCGCCCGACCGGCCGACCGGAAAGCAGGGGCGGAGGGGCGCCGCTTCCGTCGATGGGTTTTACCGCGGATTACACTCCTTCGCCGACCGAACGGAAGGATGGGAGCCCGTAAGTGAAACGAGGCGCTTCTTCGGCCGAGCAGCGAGGGAAGAGTCGGGATTTCGTGTGCGGTGGAACGACGAAACCCGCCGGAAATGCGCACTTCGGCACGCGCCCCGGCCGGTCGTTGGGGTCGCCAGGTGGTCGGCCGAGTGCTCATCCTCACCGGCCGGCCGGTCGTTCGTATGCGCATAAATTGGAATTCGAACATCCGGTCGACCCGACCACAATTGTTTTCGTCCCGCTCGGATTCCAACCGGCCGGCAAGTGGGCGGCCGGCCAAAGCTTCCGGAAATCCGCCGACTCCTCCGCCGGCCGGCCGGCTTGTTTACGTGCGAATCTCCAAGCCGCCAATTTCGCGGAAGGCCGCCGATTGAGTCTGGAAGGATGCATTCGAAGTGCAAACAACGGAGAAGTCGGCGGGATGGGAGTTCATCTCAATGGCAACGAGACTGCGCTCATCTGTTGGTCTTCGATCTTCGCATCGACTATTCAGTTTATTGCACGAACGTTCCTTAAGGCAAGAGATCACGTCTACTCTAGCTACGTAAATTCGAAATGGTTTGAAGCAATCAAAGAGCAATCAAGGAGCAGGCGGGGACCCAAATGAATCCAGAGAATTGAGCGTTCTTTCGTTCAAACGTAGGTGCTCGGCGTCGTTCGGTGCGGCGAGGAGCGCGGCGAACCGTTCGGCTTTTCGTTCTGCCGGCCGGGCGACGGCGACGGGCAGCGGCCGACGTTCGTCGCGTCGACGAGCAGCGAGTTGCGGTTGAAGTAGCGATTGGGGCCGCGCAAGGTCAACGGCGCGCCGTACTGCTTGCGGGCGGAGCGGAGGCGGTCGATCAGGGCGGCGAGCATCAGCGTCCAGCTCTTGCAGCCCTCCGGATAGGAGCGAACTGTGTCCTGCACGACGATCGCGTCGATCAGGCAGACCTGCAACAATTTCTCTCGGTTTGATCACTCTGCTGTTCTGAACGCACGCCCAGCTTGTCGAACATGCCGCTCTGGAAGCCGCAATTCCGCATCGCATTGTGGTAGGTGCCCAGCCGGTCCAAGTGGTCGAAGATCTCCGTGGGCGGCTGGTCGAGTGCTTGGATCACTTGAGAGATCAACGAGATGAGGAATTGGATGTGATCTCGCAGTGTCGCAATGGAATTGTCCGAGTGGCGACGCCCGTGCCGGTCGGCCATCTGGTCGATGAAGGCAGACTGGTAGAAGACTTCGCGCACTCGTTTGTCCTTTTGGTCGAACTTCTCGAACACCCGCTCGACGATGCCGACGATCCCGCGGCAGTTTGCGCGCGGTGCGTCGCACAGTCGGGCCCAGGTGGTCTTCAACGCGCGCACGTACTCGGCCTTCAGCGACCACGCAGTGGCCAGCGTGAATTTGGCCAACGGAACGGAGCCCGCGCGTCGGCGAGTCGCCGTCACCGAGAGGAGCGCGTTGCCCGGCTGGTTGGGCACTTGCAGGCGATTCGCCGCCGACTGCGAGGTGGTGGGCCGTTCGCTGGACGATTCGCGTTCTTTCGACGACCCCAACGCTCCCACACTCCCGGTTCGTGGTCTCTGCAATCAAAAGGAGAGCGGTGGGGGAAGAAGGGAAGAACGACTGACCGCCGCCTTCTTCTTGCGCGGGCGACGCCGCCGCCACCGTCCGCTTTGTGTAGCGAACGTGCGCTGCGGCTCCGGCGATCATCTCGGCAGCTGCAACAAGCCGGAGATTACCGAACAGCACAAGGGGCAGAAGGAAGAACGCGGAAAGAAGGAAGGCGACGAAGAGGGAGTGAGGGAGCGGCGTGTCCAAAAGAAAGCCGGCAGTCGGCCGGCCCGGCCGTTCGGATTCCCCGAGGAGCAATCGAACGATTCGCCGCTTATCACCGCCCGACGTTTCGGCGGCCGGCCGGCCGAGTCGAAAGTCGTCAGCGAGCGGCGCGGATTTCTTCGCTCTCAGAGCTCCGAAAAGGGAAGCATGCGGCCGCGGAGAAATGAAGAGAACGTTCAATCAAACGAATAAACGGAGCGCAAGAATCGGAGATGAGTTCCGCGTGCCGCTCGTCCGCCTTCTCACGCACCGCCCGTGTGTTCGAATTCGAAGCACGAACTCCCGATTCCGCAAACCGACCGGCCGGCCGCTCACTCACTCAAAACCTGACGACATTCGCCGTCTTTCGTCGACGAAATGCGGCGGAATACCCGAGAGAGGCGGACGGCGCGCCCACGAAACGAATTCGAAATTCACTCCCGCCGCCGTCCGCCCGCCTACCAATTGGATTTCCGGCCGCCGCTTTTCGCGAACATAAACGAAACGTTTTCCGCCCGCGCCTTCGATTGGGGCGACCGTTTCCGTCGGTCCGGCCGGTGGACCTTGCCGCCCGCAAACCTCAACGATCGACCGCCTCCTTCGACTGGAGGGCCGACGAATCGCGGGACGAAACGAGGCGGAAATTGAGTTTTGAGGCGGTAGTCAAGAGCGCAAGAGGACGAGCGAGCGGATGGCCCATTTGTCGGCCGACGGGGGCGGTCGTTTGTGTTCGGCGAACGATTTCCACGGAAGATTCACGTCGCCGCAACGACGAAGCGAAAAGTCGATACTTCCGCCGATGAAACGGCGGCGGAAATTCGGCGTTCATGTCGCGAACATCGGAACGTGAAAAGCGGGCGGGTAGTTCCTTTTTTCCTTCTGTTCTGCCGCCTTCATACCGCTTAAGCTCTCCGATTTCCATGGAGTTTTATGGCCGCCCGTTGAGGTCGGTGCGGAGATTGATGGCTTTCTTCTCGACACACTCGTTTATGAGCAGAACACGAGTAGTCGGTCAAGGCAACAATCGGAAGGAACTTAAAGCTTCTTTTTTTGGCAACAACAGAGGATTGAAGGCAGTGGATCAGACGCCCGTCCAGACTTTGCAGCGCTTCTCGGGCGGCGGGAACAGAGTGGTCTGCGGGGCGCAGTTGAAGTCCTGAACAACACGGAAAGCGATTCTTAGAGCAAGAGTGAGTGCTTACAGCTGCAAACTGCGGAATGTCCTGCATGACCTGATTCACACGACACGAGCCGGGCGCGTGCTCGTTCGTCAACAGTTGGTTGGTGAGCGACGGCAGCGATTGGTTCATGCACCTGCAAAATGCTGCAGTTGACTCAGTAGATTTCTTGGCTGTTCACCAGCTGAACCCGTAGCTGATCCAAAAGATCTGGTTTCCCGTGTAGCTTTCGAGGCCGGGCAATCGGTCCTCCTCCACGCCGTTCCGTTGCTCCTTGATGAACCGACGGTAGGCGTTGTAGGCGGCGAGTTGGCCGCCCAGATCGGCGATGTTCTCTCCTGAACCACTGGTAAGAGGTAAGAGGAAGAAGTCTGGAGCGTGCCTTGAGTCTCAACTCCATTCGCACAGTGGGTGTTGCCTAAGAAACAGGTAAATAAAATTGACCTTGCGACTACTCGCTCACCAGTCTTCAGCGGACAACACTGTTCGCTATACTGCGAGATGACGCAAGAGGCCATGTCCAAGAAACCAGTGGTCGATTTGGGGTCAAGGAAAGTGCAGAACTGCCAGTTGCAGTTCGAGAGTTCGCCCTTGCCGCCGAACTGCACGCCGTCCGAGTCGAAGCCTGAAGAAACGTACAAGTGAAGTTGTTCTAAGCACCGCCAGAAACGAACCGTGCGTGAGTTCATGCCCGATCGTTCTGCAACACAGAAGATTAGCCTACAGTCAGTGTTCACAAGGCACTCACCCGCCGTTCCCGGCAAACGAGTAGGCGAGCGGGTAGTCGTAACTAAACAATAAGAATGAAGAAAACGATCATCTCTTGGAGCTCACTTGTAATAAGGGAGGATTCATCGCCGCGTACGGGATCGTGATGCTGTTGTAGGTCGGCTCATACCACGCGTTCACAGTGGCGGGCGAGTCCTTGGAAGTTCTTTCGGTCGACCTTGTCCTTCGCGAGCAGCCCGAGATTCTCCGTCTTCTGGTAGGCAGTGAGGAGGCCGTTGGTGAGGGCAAAGTAGTCCTTCTCGTTGATCAACGACAGGTAGTTCTTGTGGTAGTCGTCCATCTTCTGCGGGTTGTCGAAGTCGAACCAATAGGGCCAGCCGACGTTCAGCTCCAAAGCGGCCGCCTTGTCCTTGACCGCCTGTTTCGAGTCGTCGGTCATCCAGTCGAGTGTGTCCACGTTCTACAAAGAGAAGATGAGGCTTGCAGGGTGGTGGGAACTCACAGTCAAGAAGTCCGCAATGACCATTTTCACCTGTTCGGTGACGTTCGCCTGCACTTTCTCTCGCTGCTCCTTGCCGACCGCCTTCAAGTACACGTAGCCGGTCCCTGAACATTCCAATCTAAGGAAGATCAATCGAGAGAACGAGCCGTAGGGCATCGAGCCTTGAGTTTCGGACACGCAGCCGAGCTTCACGTAGTCGTAATCGTCGACTTTCTTTGGGTTGAACTTCGTCTGCTTGATTTTCTGCACCTTTTCGTGCACGAGACCTCCGATGAAGGCTTCGTTTGCCTGCAAGCGACCAATGGATGAAGTGACTGAAAGGAGAACTCACGGAGAGGAAGCGCATTGCGAGGAAGTTGGCGAACGTTCGGAGGTCGAACTGCAAGGAACAAAAGAGTGAACAGAACAAAAGGCGAGATGTTGAACGGTGCCTTGGTGTCTTCGAAGATGGAGTCCAGCGAGCGGAAATAGCGGGGTTCTTGCACGATGATGTCGACCTTTCCGATCTGCTCCTTGCTGAGGTAGCCGTCCAGCAGGGAGTTGAAGTACGCCCGTCCAAGCGAGGGGTAGGAGGCGATCAGGAGGTCGAGTGTGTAGTTGTTGAACAGCATTCGAGAGTTCTTCTGCAGATCCCGAGGGACGACGTCCATCGCCAGCAACACTTCGAATTGTACGACTTTCGTCACTTCCTAAACAGTTCATGAAACGAGGAAGAAATCCATTGGTACGGACGTCTTCGATCGTCTTCTCGTCGGCGCCCGTGTTGTTGGCAAAGGCGGTGAACAACGCGATGGTGTCCTGCCGGTACTCCTCCAGCTTGTCCATGAACGTCGGCTTGATGAAGTAGTCGAGCGGCAGTTCGAGTGTGGGCTACAGAGGACAACTGGTTGACTCGCAGACCTCTCATCCACTCACGGAGCTCAAGTAAAGCGCGTACTTCTCGGGCGTCCCGTAGTCGGCGCCCATCGACGCCGAGGCGATCGTCTCGACCATCCACTGGTTTTGCCACTTGCCGCGACGGTCAGCAAGTCGGTCAGCGAGGGCGCCTTCCAGTCCTTCGTCAGCATCGGGATGCCGCCCAGACTGAAAGCAATTCGATGGAATGAACACGTCTTGTCCGTCTACTCACTCTTTGGCCAACTGCTGCTGGATTTGCTTCGACTTGTCCACAACGTCTGCATTATGGTTGACCAGACACAGATCGTAGATCTGCACAACGGATAAAAAATGGAAGGAGCGAAAGAGAACGAACGTGTTTGGTCAAGAGTTCAGTCTGCGAAGCACTGCTCGTGTCCAGCGTGTCCAGCGCCTTGCTGATGATGTCGTTGACCATCTGCTGGGCCTCGTCGTACGTCCCGATGCGCACAGCGTCCGGCGGGATTGGCGTCTCGTTCAGATATTTGTTGCAGGTGAACGCGTAGAAGTCTGCAGCCGAGAAGACAGTTGATTGAAAGAGTTTCAAGCGCACGAACCCTCGCACGGATCGACGTTGAAGTCGAGCCCTCGCAGAAGTTGATTGGCAGCATCCTTAAAGCCCTGCTGCGTGCTCGCCGGTCCGCTGACGGTCGTCCTGCTGCACGGGCGAAGGCGGTCGTGTTCGGCGCGTTCAGTTTCCGCACATCGCTGCGCGTGAGCACCGTGAACACGAGATTCACGACGCCGACGGCCAGCGAGCCCACTACCAACACTGCAGCCATCAATTCTCCATTGATCCATCCCCTCATTCAATCACTTACGGACAATAAACGAGAGCAAAATCTTCGACATCCTTGGCGGCGAGTCGATCGGACGGCCTTCGCAGCAGACGAGCGGGCCGCTTATCAAATGTATGACAAACGTAAGGAAGTCGCCGCTTCTTCTTCGTCTTCTGTTCCCGCTCAAGTTTGCCGCCTGTTCGGATTATCAGCAGAAGCGGCAGGCGGGAGCTTGCAGGAGCGGAATGCAGCCAAATAGACGCTTATCGTTCGTTAAGCTGCTCCAAGAGGAGCCATTGATTGCGATCAAGCTGGAGGGAGAGTGGCTGCTCGTCCCATCAATGCAGGAATCAGAAACCGAAAAGCGGATCGTCGCCGCCGACTGGCTACGCAGCGAGTGATCGGCAGGGAACAGGCGAATTCTCCGCCTCTCCGCTCCTTCTTTGATTCCGAATTGTCGAACGCTTCCGCCAAAAGTCTTTGTTTCTTTGATCAGCCAAGACGAACGAGTGAGTCAACGCTTCTTTGTTGCCATTTAGGCTTTGTCGGTCTTTGAACCAAGCGAAGACTGTTCGTCGTTCTCTGGGTGTGGAAAGAAGTGCTTTGACGCTTCCATTGAAGCAGTTGAACGTTACGTCAAAGTTCAACGAAACATCTGCTACGAGACAAGCATAAAGCACACAATTCGTAAGCCTGAAAACACAACGAGAACACGACGAAGGAGCAGGTGTATTTACGGACTTGCAGGCTCACTCAATTTATTTTTGCATTATAATCGGTAATGTCCGTTCCACGTACCAGTTGGTCGGCAGTTCTGTTGGTTAATTTCTCTACTACCGACAGAGGGAACAAGTGGAATCGTTGCGAGCTCGCTCGATGATTCTACTTTCTGCTTTGTGGGTGACACACGGCGGTTCACTTTGTTTCCCGTTATGATGTTCCTGTTCGGGGAACGTTCAATCAACGCACCCATGAATGCCGAATGTGTTCTCTTGCTGGATGTCGATGGGAGTAACAAGAACGATGGGTTTTCGACCACAATTCTCCGCTTTCGGTCGCAATTCGCAATTTCACGCCCTTGAGAACGTTCTTCTCTTCGTTCTTCTGTTTGTTGGTTGCTGTTTGACTGCCGGTTTGGAACCGCCGGACGGCGCGGGTGAGTGAGTGGCCGCCGGGCAACAAACGAGCGGCCGAGCGGGAATAAGTGGAAGTCGACGGCGAGCGGCGGCCTCTCATGGACACGCGAATGGAAGCCCACGGAAATCGGCCGTCTGCCACTCGCCCCGCGGCCACTGCCACCGCCAAGGGCACACAAAGAAGCAAGCAGGAGAAGGAAGAAGGGAGAAGAAGAGTGAAATGGGCGGAAGTCGAATGGCGCGCACGACCGGATTCTCGTTTATAACGCCGCCGCCGCTCGCCCGCGTCCACTTCCGTTGGCTTCCGCGGAGAAGGCGGAAGCCGGGGGGACGGGGCGAATCGGCGCAAGTGGGTGTGGGTGAAGGAGCGGGCGGGCAGTCGGCCGGAAGGATCAGTGGGGAATATAATTCGGATTATTTCGACTGCTGACGTTCGTCCTTGTTTTCAATACTCGGCGTTAATCACTCACAAACGAACTCTGGATGGAGAATGCGGACTAATTGCCCTCATTAGCGGCGATGACGTGACCTCTCGTCCGGCCTGTCGTTTGCATTCCTTCGGCCTTCAACTCGTGAATTCATCCGCCTAATTTGCGCCCAGAACCCGCCCGAATCCCCCCGTTTTCCGCCCGCCTCGCAATTACGCGCCCATTGGGAGAAAGAAGTTTGATTTCGGGCGGCCGGCGGGTTATCGGCGACCCTCCCCAGCGGCCGGCCGCCCGCTCGAGCGAGTGGCCGTTTTGGAGAGTGCGTGGTCGCCGGCCGGCCGCTTCTTTCGTTCTCGTGGCGGCGGCGGAGTTCTAATTCCACTGATTCCGCCCCAAGGCTCTTGATTTCTGCCCGCTTTCGCATTCGCGACGTTCCCGCCGCCGCCCGCTTCTTCCGCGCTCCGACGGCCGCGCCGCTTCGCTCCGTTCGCCCCCGCCCGGCGGCCGCCCACCGGTCGGCATCTTTTCGTCTCCGGGCCGCCGTCTTCGTCCGCCGTTTTCATTCGACCGAGCAGTGGAGCGCAACGAGAATCGATTTTCCCGCCAAAAGGAAAGCGGACCTCCATTGTGCGAGCGGCTGAGTGCGTGGTGGACGGACGGTGTGGGCATTCGCACGAGCCACCGGCCGGCGGGCAGGAGAGTGAAGTGCGTCGACCGCGGCGTTTCGTTCGAAGTTTTCGAAGGCCCAACGGAGGGCAAAAGAGCGCGGGAAGCCGTCGAGCAAGTGGGCCGTGAATTCTCGCCCGCCATTCTTCCCACACCGTCCCGACCGGCCGGCCATGCACTCGCTGGCTGCTCGTGTGTCCGAACGCACAATCCGCTCGGCCGCCGTCTTCGCGTCGTTCCGAGAACTTCCGATTCGCCTTCGCGCCGTTCCGCGCGCTCCTTTGTTCCCGTTGACTTTCGGCCGCGCGTAATTCTGACGGCATTTCGTTGCGCTAATCCGCTCGGAACTTTCATTACGCAGATGGACCGAACGCCTGTCTGGGCGCTTTCACTCGTAATCGTTCCGCTTTTTGCGGTCAGATTTCAACACACACTTCTTCCGTCTCCCTTTTGGTTCAAGTGGGTGGACGAGCGGCCCGACTGGCGAGACGGAAGGCGGAACGAGGCGGGCGGGCAGGACGCGGGTTATGCAAATCGTGGATGATTCGTGCACGTTCGTCGTCGTCGCCGCCGCCGATTCGCGGCCGCTCGGCCGTCCGCGACGTCCCCAAAGACGCCTACCGCTGCTTCTTCTTCTTCTTCTTCGTCCCTTTTTGCCTCTTTGCTTCCTTTGCGCCCCGTTCGAAATCCCCCTCCCTCCTTTTGGTTGACGTCTCCGCGCTCTCCCACCGGCCGACGGGCCGCCGCTTTCGGCGCCGCGCTCTTGAGGCGTTTCCCGACGGGCGACGCGGCAAAAGTGAGCGGCGGCGGCGACGGCCAAGACGGCGCGGAGACGCCGAAGAAAGAAGACGAACTCCGGCCGCCCGCCCGTCCGTCTGGACCTTCCGGCTCGGCCGAAGTCGCGGCTTTTCGCTCCGGCGGGCCCCGACGGGCGCGGGCGTTCGCCGGCCGCAACTCCAACAGGGCGTCCGCGTTTTGTTTGACGTCAAGCCGACGGCGGCCGCCTTTTGTTCGCTTCACTTCGCGCCCGTGTGCCCCGAAAGTTGGCCGCCGCCGGGGGGCCGTCCGCGTCGTGACCGGTTTCGTTTCTCATCTTCCGCTTCCATCTTCTTTCAGGAGTGCGCCCTCCTCGACGTTCCCTTCCTTCCGGCCGCTAATCCCCGTCGATCCCGCCGCCCGCCCGCTGCTTCAAGATGGCCGACGAAGTGCCCCAATCCCTCGATGAGATCAACTTCAAGATGAACTCCACCACCGACGAGGTGAGTGCTCGTTTGTTCGCATTGGAAGGGAGTAATCAGCAAGAAGAAGGAGAGTTTGATGAAGACAGGATGAGATTGATGACCGAAAGAAGAAGGCAGTCGGTTCGAAGTTCGGAGGACACGCGCGAAGTTCCGTCGGCATCTCGGGGTTTCGGAGCATTCCGTTGGGCCTTCTTCTTTTCGAAGTTCGTGAGTGAACGTCGGTCAGGCGCATTCGTCCAGCAAATGGCATCACCGCCCCAATTGAACCGCCGAGCGTCCGCATCTCAATTTCGTTCGTTCGCCTCGCTCACTCGAACGTGCATGAATAATTGCGGCGGTCTTTTGGTTGGTTGGGGGCGGTCGGGAGCGGCGGCGAATATCCGCAAATGGCCGCCCAACTGCCGCCGGTGGGTCGGTCGGTGGATGATTGCCGGCGGACGGGAAGAAGGACGTGGTCGGCAATTCGTTCGGACGTTCGCCCGAATCGACCGGCGGTTGGGCAGTCGGCAGACGGCAGACGAGGCGGTCGACAAGTGGGGGAGGCCGGAGATCCGCCCGTCAATTCCTCGGCGCTCTCCTCAAGCCGCACACATTCCGGAGGGCTCCTAATTCCATTTACTCGTTCCACATACAAGTTGGGCGGTGGGGGGAGCGGTTTGCCCCACCCGCGTTTTCGGGGCCTTAATTCCCGCCCTTCCTGTTCGGCCATTCGTTCGGCCGGACGGTCGGTTGGACGACGGGCGCCGCCGTTCACGGTTTGTCGTCCGCGAAATTCGAGATCCTCGCGGCCGGCCGACCTCCTGCCCGTCGCCGTGTGCTCGCCGCGCGTTTCCGGTGGACCGGCCGGCCACCAACCAAATTGGCGTGTTTGCGGTGGCAACGACCACGCGAAACCGCCGCACATTCGCCGCTTTTCGACGTCCCCGCTTCTCGCTCGTAATCGGCGCGTTCATCGCCGGCTTTCTCCCGACTGATCGCCGTTGATTTCCGCCCCGCCGCCGGCCGAAATGCCGCTCGCTTCGGCCGCTCGCTCCAAGTCGAACTCGCGGCAGAGCTCGCGCGACGTGCCCGAGTTCACGGCCGTCGGCAACGGAACGGTGGAGCACGACGGGCTCCGCCTGCCGCAGGACATGGCCGACGAGTTGAAGACGCTGAACGTGTTCATTGACAAGCAAACCTCACAAGTGGGCACTCTTCCTCTCTTTTTGTTGATCACTCCCTTCCGTTCCACCTTTCTATTGAACTAATCCTCGTGTTTAGTCGCTGGAAGCCACTCGTCGGATGCTCGCCCTCTGCGAGGAGTCCAAAGAGGCGGGCATCAAGACGCTCGTCATGTTGGACGATCAGGTGCGTTCCCGCCATTGCAGGACCAACTAATTAGTAGAAACGTTTAGGGCGAGCAACTGGAGCGAGTCGAAGGCAATTTGGACCAAATCAACGCCGACATGAAGGAGGCAGAGGAGCACCTGAAGGGAATGGAGAAGTGCTGCGGGCTTTGCGTTCTGCCGTGGAACAAGTGAGCGCTCCTTTCGTTTCCTTTTATCTCCTCTCTTCTCTGCAGACACGACGACTTCGAAAAGAACTCCGAGTATGCGAAGACGTGGAAGAAGGACGACGACGGCGGCGTGATTTCCGACCAGCCGCGCATCACCGTCGGCGACTCCTCGATGGGCCCGCAGGGCGGCTACATCACGAGGATCACGAACGACGCGCGCGAAGAGGAGATGGACGAAAACGTGCAGCAGGTGGCAACGATGGTCGGCAATCTGCGCAACATGGCCATCGACATGTCCACCGAAGTCCGTTCTTCCACCTCTCCCTCCTTCAATCCTTTCCTTCGTTCAGGTCAGCAACCAGAACCGCCAACTCGATCGGATCAAGGACAAGGTTTGTCGTGTGCTTGCCGTGTGCCCGTTTGATGGTGGCCGCACGCCGCGCGAATTCAGACCGCCTCGAACGACATTCGCGTGTCGAAGGCGAACGAGCGCACGGGCCGCTTGGTTCACAACAAATGAGCGGCGATTTTCTTGTCGAAATTCTTTTGGTGGCGGTTGATTCGTTTCGGTTCCAAACGGTGGCCGGGAAGGAGGGGGTGGTCGCACACTAACACGCGCGCGCAAGCGAGCGGGCGGCTCGGTGCGGGTGTTCTCTTCGGTGTGCTGCACGTGTTGTGGGTGATCGGCGGCCTTTTTCCACCTCCCGCTTCTTCAGGCATGCTCCAACGAAGTGCGCGTGGAGGGCGCCAACAAGCGGACCAGCAATCTCATCAAGAAGTCCTAAAGCCCGCCTCCGACTCACGACCACGATCTCCGGGCGGCCTTTGGGCGGCGTTCACTTCCCTTTGCATCGTTGTTTACCCTCGAATTTCCTCCTTTTGTTCCTCAGCAGCCGCAACAGCAGCATTAGATTTCTTTCGTTTGTTTCCATTGATCGGCGGCCGCTTCGCTTCGGCGCGCGCCGATCGCATTTCCACGGGCCACTTTCTGTCTTCTAGAAGTCTGTTCTCCCCTTCTTCTTTCGGCATGACAACCACCTCACCCACTCCTCTCCACTTGTCTCGAAAGTTCTATTTTCTCTGCACACTCCCCATCGATTAGCATAATTCTTCCCCGTCACGCGTTGTACCCTCGAATTCGTCGCTTTTTCGTTGGAACCGATGAATAAACCCCGAAGATACTCACTACGCTTTTCTTTAATCAATGAGAGAGAAAATATGGTTGATGGAGGGCCAAATAAGAGAGATCAGGGCGGCACTTCGCTGAGCTCGCGCACCGCCGGCGGGATCGTGTTGTGGAAGCTGAAGTGGACGAAGTGCTTCTCGATTTCGTCCTCGTTCTCTTCCACGATCTCCAGCTCGCCGCTGCGGACGGGCGGCGGCGTGAGTTGGACCGGCTCCGAGGTGAACTCCTGAAACGAGAGCGAGTATTTCGTGGTTCAACAAACGGGAACGGACCGCATCGAAGTAGCTCGTGTCGCACTCGGTGTTCAGCTTTGGCTTGAACGGCGGCGGGATTTTCTTGCGCTAAACCCGTCCTTTACCCATGGCTCTGCTCTCAACACCCACGTAAAGAAGCTCCCAGTCGATGGGCGCAAAAAAGGACTGGATTTTGATCTCCTGCCAGTCGTCGATTCCGCCGCCCAGGCTGCAGTCCAGAGAAGAGATGAAAGAAGGGAGGACCTGGAAGGACTGTACCGCGCATTCGGGTCCTTGATCAACAGGACCGGAGACCAGCGAACGCGCCTCGGGCGACAGGGCGGACGGGAAGCGCAGCTGCCCGTTGAGGATCAATTCGAACAGCTTGTCGTGTTCACGCGAGTAGAACGGCAGCCGCCCGACCATCATTTCGCTGAAGAGACAGGCGGGAAGTAGTAAGGAGAAGACCACTGAATGAACTCACTACATGACGACACCCAATCCCCACCAGTCAACCGAGCGGCTGTATTCGTTGTCTTCGAGGATTTCCGGGGCCAGGTACCTGCAAGCAAGCGTGATTTGTTGGGCAAAATGAGTGAACAAACTCGGGAGTCCCGCAGAACGTTCGTGTGCGGCTGTACGCGTCTGCAAACGGACGATGTCAAGAAGCAAGTCCTATGCATCTTTCAAGCAACGGAACCTACCGATGTCCTCTTTGCAAAGCCCAAAGTCGGCCACTTTGATGTGCCCCTCGCTGTCCAGCAGCAGGTTTTCGAGCTGAAAGCGACACATTGCAATGGATAAACGAACGACGTTATACTTGCCTTTAAATCGCGATAGATAATATTATTCTCATGCAGATAACCGAGCGCCATTGTGATCTCCGCACCGTAGAAGCGAGTGCGGGACTGCAAACGGGCGGATGGGACCAATAAAAGCTTTCTTTCTAAAGTTACCTCCGAGAATCCCGTTCGCTTTGTTTGTACTTCCGTGTTCAATTGGGTGTACAGCTAAACGCGAAGGAATAAAGTGGTGGGATGATCGTCAGTCCGCTTACGTCCCCGCCCGATGCGTATTGCATCACGAAACACAGGCGATCGGAGGTTTGGAACTGCAAACACACGAACAGATCACTCTTCGACCACTCGAAGCTGCTCACCGTGTAGGCCATTTGAGTCAAGAAAGGATGCTTGCACTTCTGCAGCACTCGATTCTCCGTGTAGGTGTGGGTGACCTGAAGAAAGTTTAACAACGGAGTCAGTCGAAGAACAGTAAGGCGACCGCTTACCTCGTCCTTCTGCACGATCACCTCCTTCTTCAATAGCTTCATCGCGTAAAGCTTGCCCGTTCGGTGCTCGCGGCAGAGGATCACTTTGCCGAATGTTCCTTTGCCCAGGACCTGCAAGAAAGAAGTGGTTGGAGTCGAGAGGAATGGGCACTCGCCTTCAAGAAGTCGAAATCCTCGATCGTGACCTCGCGCGGCTCGCGGCTTTGCGCTCGTGCAGCCATCGCGTTTGAAATCTTTCGCGTGTGATCGACGGACGTCTTCGGCGACGGAGGAATAGCCGAGTCGATGGGCGGGCGGATCGGCTTCAACGTTTCGGCCACGCGGTGGATGGCGGCGATCCACTGCTCGCGAACGTCCGCCGACTCCGCGCAGAACGTGCGCTCGATCACCGTCGACCATTGGAGGCCGCGCATGAGGAACGTGTTGGCGCGAGGTCGCTCGACTTTCAGCAGCTGGAATGAACTCAATTGAACCCTTCTCTTGTCTTTCTTTCCGCGTACTTGAACGTCCTTGACGGTGAAGTCGTTGAGCGGCGGCCCGCCCTTGTCCGCCTTGCTCTTCCAACCGCACAGGCCGCCGTCTTCGTAGAGGACGAAGTACCGAGAGCGCCACGTCTTCAGATGCTCGCCCCGCTTCAACAAGCAGCCCTCGATGACGACCTCGCGGTGGGGCGCCTGGACGGACGGCTGGCAGACGAGCGGCTGCCCCGACGAGGAGGTGGACGTGTTGCGGCCGGTGCCGCTCGAATTGCTGCTGCTCACGCTGCCCGAGGACGCGAGAGTGGTGGGCGGCTGGGCGACAGCCGGAGGAGGCTCCTTGCCCGCGTTGTTCAGCGACGGATTCGAGTTGCTCAGGCTGGCCGGCTGATTTCCGCTCAACGACGCCGCGAACGACGCGAATCCACTCGAGTTCAGGCGGGTCCAGTCTAAAGCACAAAATGATTGCACTCACTTCCTCCCGTCTACAAAAACTCACCCAACAAACTCGTTTTTCGTCGCGGAGTTCCGGACATCTTCGTGGAGTGAGCGGAGCGGAGCGGCCGGCTGAAAGCGAGCAGAAGTGAACGACAAGCAAACGAGTGGATTCGAAAGCGAGGGTGAAAGCAGAGAACGCAATGCTTGCAATTAATTAATGAAATAATTGAGCAAGAAGGTGAAATCTGAAGCCAATTTCCCAACCCACAATCCGCAAACCCGACGGCCAAATGGATTCGAAGGATTGGCGCCCGCTCGACCGACCGCCGGTGCCCGTCCGTGTGTCCAGGCAGCCGCTCGACCGACCGATTAGAAGCTTACGGTAAAGCCGAACTGCCGAACGAGAAAGCGGATTTCAGCCGGACCGGCGGTCGACACAACCGACGGCGAGGAAGCCGCCAGAGAATGAACAGAGGGGAGGAAATTCACGTGTTAGTGGGCAAAGCGAACAGTCGTCCATTAATCCCCCGGCTGCCCGACGAGCGAGCGAACTGATGGACCGAGCGGCGACATTTGCCTCTCGCCATTCGAGAAGCCCTCCCCCCGCTTCCACGAGATTGGCGGCGGCGCGGCGGATGAGCCCACCGCGGTCGGTCGGCTGTTTAGCACATCCGCTCTTCTCCTCCTCTCCTCTCCGTCGTTCTTCTTTCTTTTGCTGACGTCTTCGTTAAGCCGCCCGCCGGTGGTCACAGACGCCGCGGCGGATTCGCCGAATGACTGCGGAAGTTCCCGCTTGCCGCCGACCGCCTACAATCGTTCGTTGTTATTCACCGACCGACCGACCGGTCGACTACTCGGCGGCCGGCGGTCGTCAAGACCACAAATCGTGTTCATCATTGACGTCCCCAAGGCCAAGACGCAAACAACAATCGTGTAATGAATGATTAAAAAGATTTGGAGTCAACAATTCTGTGGGCCAATAGATACAAGTCCGAAGGTCAGAAGCGAGTCGAAAAAGCGAGCGAAAACAAGCCCGACCTTTTGGGGGTTGTTCTGCGGTGAACACGGGCTTGCAAAGCACGTCAAAATCATTTCTTTTTGTGCATCGTGCATCGTAGCTTCGCTTTGCCGCACCGAGAATTTGCATGGACGGTCCGAAAAACCGACAATCTCGAAACATTTCACCGAGCGGCCTCCATTCGCGTTCATTTCGGCAGCGGCGATCAGTCGGACGAGCGGGAGCGCACACGCGACGAGCGGCGAAATGAAAGCGGTTCGTCCCATCAGTTCCCCCTCCAACACCCACTCGTCCCCCTTCCAGAACGCTGTGAAATCAGATTCCAGCCAGCAGCCGCTGTCGGACGGCGGGAAGACGCCGAGCGAGCGGTCGGAGCGGTCGCCGGTGGTCAAGACGCCCAAGTGAGCTGCGCGCAGTCGTCCGTTGATCTTCGGTCGGTTTGCAGCTTCCGCGCCCGTCCGCCCGGCCAGTTCCTGCACGACGCGCAGCTGGGGCCGTCGGACATGTCGCTGGACAGCTACACGCGGCGGCTGTGCGCGATGAACGTGTACCGCGTGTTCTTCGATTACACGACCGTCATCATGATGGACCAGAAAGAAGCGGCACCCACCTTCGACAAGCATCCGCAGCTGAATCGCTACTCCGACATTCAGTGCCGCGAAGCGACTCGCGTGCGTGTGCCGTGAGTTCCCCCGCCTTCCTCCGATCATCCACTTTCTGCCGGCAGGTTCCGCGAGGCGCCGAACATCGAGCACGACTACATTCACGCGAACTTCGTGGACGGCTTCCGCGAGCACCGCAAATTCATCCTCACGCAAGCGCCCCTCGCCGCGACCATCGAGCAGTTCTGGCGCATGATCTGGCAGGAGAAGAGCACGATGATCGTCGCGCTGACCGCCATCGACGGCCACAACTGCCCCGCCTACCTGCCGATCGCCAGCGGCCAGAAGTTCGCCGCCGGCCCGTTCGTCCTCTCGCACGCCGGCACGCGTCACGTGCGCGAGAGCTACGACGCCACCGTTCTCATGGTTCCTCCGCGTCCACTCATCTCTTTGCTGATGGTTCGATTGCAGCTCTCGTACAAGGACGAGCCCGCCCGCAAGGTGCTCCACATCACGTTCTACTCGTGGCCGGACAAGGGCACGCCTACGCGCCCCACCGAGGTCCTCTACCTGCTCGAGGACCTCAACTTCAACCGCAAGCTGCTCATGGAGGAGGCCGTGCAGCGCGGCTGGTTGACGGCGGCCGAGCAGTGAGTCCAGCCGCTCTCTTCATCCCTTCTTTCATCCGTGCAGGTCCCCGATCGTCATCCACTGCCTGGCGGGCGTCGGACGGAGCGGCGCGCTGGTCACGCTGGACATCTGCGCTCGTCGCTTGGAGGTGAGTGGGCGGTTGGAAGGAGGAATGATCGCTGCTTGTTCCTCGTTCAGGCCACGTACTCCCGTCCGTCCGGTCCGCTGTGCGACGTGCGCGAGACGGTGATCCGCGTGCGCACCCAGCGCGAGATGGCCGTCCAAGAAAGCGGAGCAGTATCTCTACGTGCATCTGGCGATCATCGAGTACGCGCTCCGCCAACGCCTCTACGACAACGTCGATGCAGTCGACCTAACGCCCTTCATGGCCGCCTCCTCCATTCAATAGTCGACTCTCTTCCGCCTTCTTCGTTCGTTCGTTCGTTCGGGTAGAAAATAAAAGTGGTCAATGGACTCGTGTGTTTATTCCGTGAAGGAGACACCCGTTTTATTCCTTCGCTCGCCGATCAGAAGTCCCGCTCCAGCAGCTCGATTTCGTTTTGGGTCGTGGCGGCGCCCCAATCGACGATGAAGAGCCGGCTGACCGTGTTGCGCGTGGTCAGCAGCGTGAACACGAGCGAGAAGAATTGAGCAACAAACAAGTAGACGTGACAAATCTGCAACCACATACTTCAGTGTTGATTGATGTTTCTGCAGGGACTCACGATGATGTAAAGAAGGTCGTCGTTCTTCGGGTCGATTCGAATCGAAGCGGCGGACGCCAAGCCGGCGAGCAGGCACACGAGTGAGCAAGAGGTGAAGATTGCGTCCTGAACAACACGGAGAATCAATCGAAATGAGAGAATTGCTCACGAGTTTGACGTAGAAGAACTTCTGGACGGTAAACCACAGGGAAATCAGAACGAAGAGGAGGGCGACGAGGTCGGCGACCGCAACGGCCGTGAACGCGTGATCGAAGGCGAACTCCTCGCTGGCCGCGTACCAAATGAACAGGACGGCGATGTTGCAGACCTGAAGCAAAGAAGGAAGAAGAGATTGAACGCTCATGTCTGGTGCACTCACCACAGCGAAGAGCCGAGCGATCAGCAGCACGTTGAAGGGGTAGCCGAAAACGAAGGCGGGCAGGCGATTCAGCGGGTTTTTGCTCATCGCTCCACGCGCATCAGGCGACTTTCGATCCGCGGCGGCTTATCGGATTTCGGCGAGCAAAGTGGAAATCCGAACCGTTCGGCGGGCGGGCGGCCATCGATGCCCCGGCTGGAGCGGCCGGACGGCGGAGCGAAATTCGTCGCCTTGAAACGAAAAGACGGGACGGAGAAGTGAAGACGAACACGCAGCCGCGCCGCCCACCCGACGCGGCGGCGAAGAAAGAAAGACGGGGGCCGAATTCGAAACTCAATTGAACGGCCGAGATGTCCGCAACTTCCGCGCCGGCTTTC
Source organism: Aphelenchoides fujianensis (assembly GCA_024699865.1). NCBI lineage: Eukaryota > Metazoa > Nematoda > Chromadorea > Rhabditida > Aphelenchoididae > Aphelenchoides > Aphelenchoides fujianensis. The sequence continues at coordinate 75,713 of JAMPIO010000296.1, forward strand.
TTCTAGCGCTCGTTGCACCCACTTGTTCCTTCTTTCCTGTACGCCGCCTGCTTGCGGGGCGTGTAATGGCCGGCCGAAAGCGGCGGAATGCGAGCGGCGCGCCGACGAAATTCGTGACTTTCGCCCTTCGATTCACCGCCTTGCCGCCGTACGTGATGAATATTTCAGACACGGGCGGCAAAACAAAAAGGGAACCGTCGGCGGTCGTCGATCGTTGCGAAATCCACGGAACGCGGAGAACAATGCCCGCCTCTCCGTCCTTCCACTCACGCCTCTCCACCGGCCGCTTTTCATCGCGAATTTCCGCTCGTTTAATCCCGCACAAACGGAGGGCAAGCGAACGAACGGGAGAGTAATGAGTTCGCACCACTCCGACAAGATTAACGCAAACGACGGGTGGGGCGCGCGCAAGTTCGCCGAAAGCAACAAGCGGAACAAATCTAAGGCGACAAGCGGCGGGATGAAGGTCATATTTTATGAGATTCACACATCGCAATCGCGAGTTCCCCGCGGGGATTCGTCGCCCGCTCGCTAAATGAGGTCGTCGCCTCCAACGAGCGGCTGGCCGGCCGGCCGGACATCTTCGGTTTGTTTGCTCGTCCGGGAATCGAACACGAAAGTCGCAAAGCGGCCGGCCGGCGGGCGGGTGGAGATCGCGTGCTTGACCTCATCGCTCGCTCCAGCACTCACTTTTCGCCCAGCCGCCCGCTCACTTCACGCCCGCTTTCCCCCGCTTTCCGCCCGCTTTCGTTTCGTTCGCGACGGTCCGCCCGCCGGTTTGCCGCGAATGAACACACCTTTCTTCCTTCCTTTTCGGGTGACAAACCGGCGGTCGACGCCCAAAGGAAGGCGGGAAAGTGGCGGAATTCGCAGCGAACAATTCGAAATTCCAAGTGGCCGCACGTCTTCGAGGACCGCCTTTCATTCCGCCAACCACTCACCGCTTCTGCCCGTCGTCTAATTGAAGCCGCCTGTCAATCCTAATCCGTTTATTTACAACAAACAACTGGGAACAAGTGGGGAGAAGTCACTTCGATTCGGCCGAAGTCAGGAAAGCCGTCAGGCGGTCCTTCTGCTTCCACGCCGCTTCCGGCGACTCGTAGCGATCCTCCGGCTTGAGGCGGTCGACGAGCATCGGGTTCGTGTGTTTCTTGAGGACCTGGAACGATCAGGTGAGTGCAAGGAAAGAAGAGAGGAGGACGAACCTGTGTGTAGGCGAGGGTGTACAACGAGGCCGCGTTGATGCCGTCGACGGCTCCTTGGAAGCTGGAAATAATCCCCAACGATCATTCGAATGTCTCCGACTGCTCACCGCTTCCAATACCACCCGAGGAAGAAGCCGGCGACCGTGCTGCGGTCCTGCAAGCAGCGGCATGAGTGGAAGGCTGGAGAAGCGGAGAACGCACCCAAACGAGCCCGTCCGAGTCGCAACGAATCGCGTAGCACCGATTGGCGACATCTTCGTGCGTCCAAGCGCCCAACTCGGTGACCGCCACCGAGATCATGGGGACCGGCCAGCAGGGCGGCGATCAGGATGCGGCCCTGAACACACGAGAACGATTAGAAGGGAAGAAAGAAGGGTAACGAACTTGAAGTCGACGACAAATGTTGCGGACGATTTTCGTCGAGTTGTTCGTCGTGTTCTCGGGCGTCAGCTTCTTCAGCAGGTACCAGCGGTAGGCGGGATGCACAATCAGGCCGCCTAAACGCAGGAAGACGAGGATGAATGAGAAGAAGAAGCCACCAACCAACGATGGAAGCCACTTGCGCGCTCTTGAACGTGCAGTAGATCGCGTACTCGACGCGCGGCAGTTGGATTTCGGCCAGCTGCTCGGCGGTCAGCGAGCGCCACGGCCGCAGCTGGATGAAGTTGTTGAACCAGTTCTCCAGGCCGATCATCCTGCCGGAGACTAGTGCATCAGTCAATGGTTGTCCAAAACGAACGTGAGCAATAGAAGAGGCAGTTCTTGTAACTGACAAGACGTATTCCTTCTTCAGCAACTGGAAGCAACAATCATTTATTTCTTCTTCAACAACGAACAAACGAAACAAAAGCGAGGAATTCTCTATGATTAACAACAAACAAACAGAACGAAACGGAAGCAAGAGCAAAGAAAGGAGGCGGGAATCAGTGGGAGGATTTGCGGTGGCCGACGGAGCGCATCGATCGCTGGATTTTTGCCATCTCCTTCTTGGACAGGCGACGGCAAACGTTCTGCTTCGTTTGGTTCATCTTCTCGCGCTTCAGCTTCTCCACTTCGGCCACCTTCTGCAAACGAACACAAACATGAAAAGAACATGGAAATGATGTGCTTGCCTTCTTGTACTCGGCCTGCTTCTGCTCCATCTCCTTGCGTTGCTGCTCGTGGCGGTCCTTGTCGACGGTCTCCAGCACCTTCATCAGGTTGTTCACGCGCGTCTCGTGCGGCTCCAGGACGACGGCCGTGTTCCGCTCGACCATCTGCGGCCGCTTCTCCACGACCTTCGGCGCGGCGTCGAACTTCGGCTTCAGGCGGTACGGGAGCTGCGCTTGCAGGGTCTTGGTGAGGTACAAGTCGGTGGGGACGAAGGGCTTCCGCTCGATCGGCTGAAAGCAATGGGATCAATAGACGAATGGAATAAAAGAAGGACGACCTTGTAGTTGGAGTCGGGCTTCAGCTCGGGTTTCGTGCCCATCTCGTGGCGCAAACGGCCGACCGTCTTCATCCCGATCCAGTCCTCCGTCGACGGGATCAGCTTGTCGGTGACCACGGCGTAGAACTGCGGGATGGGGACGGTCACCCACGACTTCAGGAACACGATGTCTGCAACGAGCAACGAAAATAAATGGAGGACGAGGGGAAACGAACCGCCCATCTTGATCATGTCCTCGAACGTGGCGCGGAAGGCGCCGGGCGTTTCGCGGAGTCCCTTTTTGACGAGGCCGCGAATCCCGCTGACCGTTCGGATGGCGGCGCCTTGGAAACGGGCCACCTCCAGCGCGCTGTTGAACATCCCCTGAAGCACATTCCGTTGCAATCAAAGGAAAGAATGAAGAGCGTACCTTGACGAAAGCGGTCTTGTTGAAGACCTTCATCGGCTCGCCGACCAGCTTCAGCTTCTTCACGACCTTCACCGTCTTGTCCATGTTCAGAACCACACCCGTGGCAGCAATTCGGAAGCCTCGCTGCAATCGAACACACGAAGTAAGAATAAATTATTGGAAGGAACCGACCATCTTCTCGTCCACCGACTGCACGGCCAACATTCCCGTGTTCTGAGCGACGAGCGGGCCCCAAAACGTCCCGTGACAGAACCTGCGAGAAGCAAGAGATACAATCAGATAAAATCGTTAAACTCACATGTTCTGGGGCGTGTACTTGAGAAATCGCTGCCGCATGTTGTGATCCTGGACGGAGTAGACGACGATCGTTTGGAAGCGCCGCCAGCCGCACGAGATGATCAGCGGGTCGCGCGACTTCAGGACTCGCTCGTAGTAACGATGCTTGTGGATGCGCACCTGCACGCAGCCCATGTTCTGCTCGCCGGGCAGCACGCCGCCGACGACGAGCGGCCGCCGAGGGTCGAAGTGGCGCACGAACTCGACCGGAACGCCCGTGATCTCCATGCGGACGTAGAGGCCCGGCCGGAAGCCTTCGAGCAGCTGCCGATCGGCCTCGTTCATCGTCTCGAACTCGCTTCGATTCACCTGAACCGAGAGCATCGAAACAATGGAATAATCGGTAGAAAGAACTCGCCTTTGCTTGCGCGTCCAGCTCCTCCTTCAGCGCGTTGTAGTACTCGTTTGTTTCGTCGTACTCGGCGTCGAAGCGAGCCTTCAGCTTCTCTTTGGCCTTCAGTCGGTGCTGCCGCTGGTTCTCTTCGTCCGCCGGCTCGCTCCCTTCACCTCCGCTCCGTTCTCATCGCCGGAGAGCGGCTCTTCTTTGACGTCCGTGTCCATGTACTCGTCGTCCGAGTCCTCCGCCTTCACGCCCTCCTCGTCGCCCCACGAGCCCGTGACGAAACAGTCGAGGATCAGCTTCTTGTTCTCCTCCTCGTCCCAATCGATGTCGAAGGACGAGGCGGCGGAGGTGGACGGAAGGAGGAACGCGTAGCCGTCCTCTTGGTCGTGCATCGGCTTCTTGTTCTCGTCCTCGTGCCCGTTCACTCGCCGCTTCAGCAGTCCGCCCATCAGCGAGTCCTCTTCGTCCTCGCCGTCCTCCAGTTCGGTCTTGGGTTCTAAAAAGAGAGCAGTTGAAGGCAACAGAGAGAACGCAGAACGAACCTTCGGATTCCTCGAGCTCCTCCTCGTCGTCCAACTCCTCTTCGTCCTCCAGCTCATCGTCCTCTTCGTCGCCGTCTTCCGCGAGTTCGTCCTCTTCGTCGGATTCGAGCTCGCTCTCCGAACTCTGCGTACGAAAAAATTAATAGAAGCCGGTGAAATGGAGGACGGACTTCTTGGTGCTCCAGATCGGCCGAATTCTTCAGCAACTTCAGGTTCGATTGGCGAATTTGGTCGTCCAACGTCTCGCCGTTCTGCCCGATCGCCTTGACCATTTCGGAGTGTTTGCCCTGAACACAAGGAGGTGGTGGAAGCACGAATGTGGGAAGAAAGGACCCACTTCTTCGGCGAACGAGTGCGCACCGCCGGTCTCGATGTAGATGGCGTCCTTGTCGTAGACGATGTTGCCGAGGCCCGAGAAGGGCGCGTAGACGACGCGCTCCTTTTGGTTCAACGAGCGTTTGGCCTCCTTCTGCGGGAAGGGGCAGGGATCGGGCAGGGCGGAGACGGCCGTCAGGCGCGTGTCGCCGAAGCCGGGGATGTGGACGGCCGAGCGGTTCTTCAGGTTGCTCCCCCGCACCCACCCGTACAAACACACGTTCCGGTCGACGTTCGGCTGTTCGCGGGCGATCTGAACAATCGATTGGATGTGAAGGAAAACAAGAAAGGTGGGGAACAAACCAACGGATCGGTGATATCCTCCACTCGGTCGCAGACGACGAACGGATGGGCGTCGCGCCACGCCATCGGACGGAACTTCATGACCGAAATGAAGCGGGCGAGGTTCTTCACCTCCACGTGCAGGTAGTGGTCGTGGCGGATGCCGGTGAGGAAGAAGAGCTTCGCGCCCTGGTAGACCTCCTTCCACAGGCGATGCTTCAGGAGTTTCTTCTGCTCCTTCAGCTTCTCCTTCTTCTTGATCTCGTCCATGTGAGTGAGGAACGGCCATGAATTTGGGCATTCCGTGCAGCTCGCAGATGTTGATGAACTCGAAGTGCTCCATTTCGAAGCCGCGCGACGCGTTGATCAGCAGCAGGGCCTGTAATTCGAAACGAATGAAAGGAAGTGGGTGGAAGGACGAACCAAATCGGCGACCTTGGCCGCGTCGATCATCGCGTTGATTTCGTTCGGCACCTCGAGGATCGTCACGCGCCGCTTCTTGCCGGTGACCAGCGAGACGGGGCCTGAACACTCATGATCAATCCTTTCTTCGTCCTTGCGCTCACCTTTGATCTCGCTGATGTTCTGCCGAATGTAGTGTTTGATCAATCCACGGACCAACGTCGTCTTCCCGACCTGAAGCAAGGCTGACGAAGGAGCAGGAAGAGGATGCTCACTTTTGCGGGCCCAACCACAGCGACGACGATCGGCGGCGGCTCCAACGGCGTCCGGTCGACCACGGGAATGTGCTTCTTCTTTTCGCTCAAGTCCGCGGCCCTAAACACGGCGGAAATCAACGCAAATGGAAGGATTCAAAGCGAACCGCTTGATCTTCCGGTGCGCCTTGACGGCCGAGTTGAACGTGAAGCCCTTGGGGTTCTTGCCGTAGGTGGACTTGTCGCCCACTCGCTTCAGCTTCTTCACCACCTTCCCGCCCCGCTTTTGCGCTGAAATCCGGGCAAGGAAGTGAGCGGAATGAACAAAAAAAACTCACTTCTGAAGGGTTTGTGCGATTTCTCCGGAATCGCGTCCATTGTGACGGTTGAGTGGACGGATTGATCGACGGAAACCGATGAAAAAATCACGATCGAGTGGCCCACTGCAATCGGCGGCGGAGAAGCGAGCGGGCGGAGTGTTCGTGATCGATTGGACGACTTGGAGTGGAATTTACGCAGCGACAGCCCAGACGATTGCCTCCGGGCTTCCACTCCCCTTGTTTGTCGACGAAAAAGAAGGTAATTAGAACGAAGAAGATTAGAGAGGATCGATTGCGATCAATAAGCTCGCTACCGAACGAACAATTGAGTGAGATGAGTGCCGATGAGTACAGCGATGGGGATGTGAGTTTGCCCGAATTATTCCGTTTGATCGCGATTCCTTGACTGAAGCTGGACATCGATGGCGAGTCGAATGGTTCGCCCGCACCGCCAGGCTCGCAGCACGACGACTCAAAGAAGCACGCCCGCGCGATGCACAACAAACTGGAGCGACGGCGACGGGATGCGATCAAGGCGAGTGCAGGAATTCTTTCGTTATGCGAAGGACCATCTAATGTCCACTAAACAATCGTCTACTCGACCATTTTACTCCTAAATGAATGCTCGTTGCGTTTAGGCGATGTACGGCAGTCTAAAGGACGAGATGCCAAACTTCAACAACAGCGAGCGAGTGAGTTCATGCCCTCTCTGCTCTTTTCGATTCATTCCTCTTCAAAGCAGGCCTCCCGCGCCCACGTGCTGAAGAAGACAATCGACAGCATCGAGGAGCAGAAGGCCGAAAATCAAACGCTGAGCGACGACGTGCAGCAAATCAAAGCGGAGAACGAGCGGCTGCTGAAGGAAATCGAGGAGCTGGAAGCCGCCGCCGCTCTCCGCAATCCACAGACGACCGCTCCCGCCGAGTCGAAGCCGCCCGCAACCACCGAGTACTCTGCCGAGTGATCCTCCAGTCCGCAATCTCATTCTCTCTGTTCTTTTAACTATTCTCCCCCTTTGTTTGTTTGCTTGTACGCGAATAGGAATGCCCAAATAGAAGTTTTAATTTCACACACACATCTACAAAGAACTACAAAATCAACGTAACAACGGTGCGAAGAGTGGGGTGGTCGGGATGTTGGGGTCGGTTGGTCGGTCAGCAGTGGGGGGAAACAACGGAGTGAACGTCAGTTTTAAAGCACAACACCTGTGAAAAAGATTGGGGGATTCGGTGGGGGGCATTAAGGACACTTGAAAAAAATTAGAAAAGATACAACAGATGGATGAATGACTGGAAACTGCCAACAAACGGAACACTCCCCACTGGTTCGTCGTTCGCTTCTCGTCTGGCCGACTAGCAGAGCGTCTTGTAAAAGTCGTCCTTGGCGAGGATGCTGCCGCTCATGTCGGGGAAGTCCTCGGCCTCCACGCCCTCGACGGTGTTCTTCTTGGACTCCTCGATGAGGCGCTTCAGGCAGAACTTCTTGCCGTCGCCGCCGCCCGCCTCGTCCGCTTGCTTGTGCTCCGCCTCGTCCAGCTCCTTCAGCGCGCCCTCCTCGGTCTCGTCGATGTGCGACTCGAGCAGCCAGACGAAGTGGTCGTTGCCGAACATCGGCACCAGCTCCTCCTCCACGTCCCACTCGGCGCGCGCGGGGATTTCGGCCGCCTTCGGCGACGCCTCCGCCGAGTCGCCGTCCGAGCGCACCGGCGGCGAGTTGAACGTCTGCAACAAACGATGGATTGATGGATGGATGGACGAAACGAACTTTCTTGCGCAAGAAGTTGATGAACTTGGCACGCTCGTAGGTGCCCAGCTTCTGCTCGGCGATGTACTTGACGAAGTCGAACTGGTGGTTGTCGCGCATGTGCTCCAGCAGGGCGGGCACCGTCTCCTGGTTGTTGTTGCAGAAGAGGCACACCACACGCAGCTGGTCCTCGTCCGTGTTGTCCTCCTGCCACTCGTGCCAGCTCTGCTCCTCCTCCTCGTCGTCTGAGTCGGCGAACGTCGGCATGGAGTCCTCGAAGTCCTCCGACAGAACCTCCAGCCAGCGTTTCCCCAGCTCCAGGTAGTTGATGATGTAGAAGCGGTCGTAGTACGAGTTGTCTGCAAGCGGGAACCTTCCATCAATCCCCTATTGATTGGTGACTTACTGGGATTGACCTCCTTGTGCTGGCGCTTGCGCATGTGCTCCCTGCAACCGGACACGCGTATCAGCCCCTCCTCTTCTTCCTTCGGTCCACTCACATCAACACGATGCGGTCGGCGAACGTCTTCTCGCAGTAGATGCACTCGTTGCTGAAACAGGAACAGTTGAATGATGGAGTGATCAAAGGAAAGGAACGAACCGCTCCATCTTCTCGCGCAAGAACTCCACGTACTCCTGGACGAAGACCAGATTGTCCGGCGAGCCCAGGTTCAAGCGATGGATCTAAACGAAGAGATCAACAATAGAAGCAGGAGTGGGGCACTTGCCATGTACAGATGGTGGACGATCTTCGAGCGGTTGCCGCGCGCCACGTAGCGGCAGAAGATGCAGCGCAGGTTGAACGAAGTGTCCTCGCGCTCTCGCTGTTGGCAAGCGAGCGCCTCCTCCAGACGGCGCATCGCCAGGCGCTGGCGGAGCGAGTCTGCAAGACGAACGAGGAGGAATGAACACAAAAAAGCGGGCAACTCACAGTCCTCCGGCACGCGCTCGGACATCTCGAAGTAGTAGTCGACCTTGCCGTGATGCGGGTCGCCCTCCTTCACCTCCACCTTCGGGAAGATGTCCGCGATCGACTGCTTAGCGAACCGCTGGCGCCAGTGCTCCACGTAGCGCTTCGGGTCGACGATCAGGTCGACCTCTTCGATCACGATCTGGTGCTCGGTGAGGAGATGCCTGCAATCCCACCCGTTCATTCACTTATCGAAGAAAGAAGGGACGTACTCGGAGAACTTCTCGATCAACTCGGGCAGATCGAAGAACTGCAGACACGAGAGGCACATGGTCGGTCCTCCCCACTTGGGCGCGTACTGAACAGACGAGAGGAGCATCACAACAATCAAAAAGGAAAGAACTCACCCCAACGGGCGGCACGGTGCCCGACAGCGTGCGGATGCGACCGCGCGGGATCACGAGCGACGGCTTCTGGGCGGCGCGCGGCGTGTCCTCGTCCGAGTCGCTGAACGGCTCCTCCAGGTCGTCTGCAATCGATTCGGTTCAAGTCAACAACAAGCAAGATGGCCACTCACAGTCATCGTACTCGAAGGACTCGCCGTTGGAGTTGACCGGAGTAGGACTTGTTGCGGAACTTTCCGTTGGCTGCAATCAAGCGATCAATCCGATGGGTTGTCTGCGGGACCCACAGGCCGTGGACGAGCGGTTGCGCTTCTTTTCGTCGCCCGACGTGGCGCCGCCGTCCTGCGACTGGACGGTCGAGGTGGAGCGCGTCTTGTTGGTGAACACGCGGCCGCCCGGCTTCTCGTCGAACGACTTCTGGTTCTTCGAGTTGGTCTTCGAGCGGTTGTACGACTGGCGGCGGTCTTTGGCCGACCGATCGCCTCCGCCGCCGTTGGCCGCCGTCGCCGCACTCGACTTGCTGTCGTGCGACTGCTGCCGATTGTAGGCCGCGTTCCCGTTGCTGCTCTGGCGGCGGAACTGAACGCAAGCGAGAGGAATGGACGAGGGAACGGCGGAAAACTCACGTTCTTCGACTTCTGCTCGTCGACCGAACCTCTTGGATGTTTCTTGCGATTGGAGGCGCTCCTTGCGGTTCTTCTCCTCCACCGCCCGCTTCAGAGCGTCCGGATCGATCTGGATGGGCTGCAAGCGGGCAGAAATTACAAGAGGAAGGAACGAATGAACGAACCTCAATGCCGACCTCCTCCCGATCGTCCGGCTGGTCCGCGGCCTTCTCGTTCTTCTTCGAAGCCATCGGATTGGATTTGCGGAGTTGTCCGGTAGATGGACGATTGTTGCAGTTTACCCTGAAGACGCACGCGAATCTAATGAGCTCTCCGTTAGTGCACGAGAAAGCACGAGGAAAGACGCGTGTTTGCGAGTTGTTTTGTTGATTTGAAGGCCGAACGGCGGGGGCTGCGCGCATTTCAAGCAGGACGGCGGGAGGAATCGGGGGCTCGTTTGTGCAGGTGGGCGATGCGGAGTGTTACGAAACGAAACGCGACTACCAGCGAGCGAGCGGACCGCCGTCGGGATTAATGATCCGAACGAACGACGGCGAAGAAGTCGCGTAAACAACTCCAATCGCACGTCATGCGCATGGCGAGTGTTTAAAGTCATTGAAAATCAATAGAATCACATGCTGGTCAATGGAATTCTCGAAGGATTGCAAGAACCTCCGCAGAGTTCTACCGAAAAGAAATCAAACCCCAACGCCCGCCTTCCACGTGTTCCCCCAACGGCCGCGACGAAAACAAGCAGACGCCGAGCGGCCCCCCGTTTGCAGCTTTCGGTCGGGCGGGCGGCAGTTTGCACACGGCGGCGGCGGCGGGTGGGTCGGTGCGGAGGGCGCCTCTCCTCGCCGTCGCCTTTCTCCCGCAATCGAAAGTCGACACTCGAATCTCCTCATTGATTGCTGATTTTCAGGTAAACGTTCAAGTGGAAGAATCAATCGGAGGACAATGAATTGGAGCCAAACGGTTGGACTTTGGCCGAAGAAAGTGGGGGAGTTCCCACCCGCTTCGTTGTTTCCGCGTGGAATTTGTGGTCGAAAGCGGGCGGAAATCGCAATCTTCCGCCTACAAATCCGAGGATGGACGCGGAAGGACTCCGAATTAATCCACGCTTTCGCCGCCCTCCTAGCCACCGAAAAGAAGCGAGTGGAAGGCGGACGATCAGCGACGCTCCCCGCCGTCCAATTTATCAATTTGGCAGCGAGACGATCGGCAGGCGGGGCGCGTGACGAACGAGACGAGGCGGCCGGGCAACTCGCAATTCATTCCACGTCCTTCCCTTGCGCCTTCCGTCCCGCCGTCCGTCGAGTTACGCGCAGCAGTCGGGAAGGAGAAGAACGAAGCAGAAAGAAGCGAGGAAGGCGAAAAGCGAGCGAAAGGCACTCTCGCTTTCTCCCCCTTTTCGCCACTCGATAGCCGGCCGAAGAAGACGGCGAGCGGACCGAAAGCGGCGGCAGGCCGAGCGGGGCGACGAAAAGAGCGGCCGGCCGCGGCGTCCAGTGGTGAGAGCGGCGGCCGCTTTCTTTCGCTCCACGTGTTCAATTCGGCCTGCAGATCGAGGCGATCGATCGACTGCTACCGATCGGGGAGGTTCGACCCAATTCGTGCCGTCCTGCGGTCGTCGAATCCAAACGGCTACCCGTTCGCTTGCAAAAGCCATCCATCCAACCGACTTCACCCACCGCCCGTCCGCTCCGAACGATTGGAAATTCAAATGCGAGGGGCCGCTTTTGGTCATGAGAGAACACAGGCGGACGACCTTTGCGTTCGCTCCAGCACGACGACGCGATCATGTGCCGCTCGACGGACGCGAGCGGGCAGAAGCGGAGCGAACGGGGCGGAGGGGGGAAAAAAGCGGAAAGCGAGCGGACTGTTTGCCCATCGAGGCCGCTTGTTTTCGGTCGTCCTCGCGATCACATGCACACCGGTCGGCCGGCCGGCCGGGTGTGTGGGGCGCTCGCTTGTTTACGCGTTCCGTTCGCCCCGTCCTCCTTCCGATTTTATTGGCCTTTTGCGAGCGGCGACGACGCGAACGGTGGCCGATCCCTCGCCGCCGCTCCAGGGGCGTGCGGGCGGCTCACAAATCAGACCGCAAATTTAATCAACATTTCTTTCGTTGCTCCGCTCCGACCGATGCAACGTGGAAAACAACAAACAAAACAATTCGACAAATGATCGCAAGGAAATGGCAAGCGGAACAAACAGAAATGCATGAAGGCAACAGAAATTTGAATCACCTCCACTGGAAATGCATCCAATCGCTTCATTTGGCACAAGAAGATGCAGCGCGCTCCGGTCTACTCGCCGGTCTCCGTCACGCGCGACTGCACCGAAGTGCCGGACTCCGTGCGGCGCGTCCTGATCGCCTCCGTCTTCCTGCCGCTGCTCCTTAATCTCGTGGCCATTGGGGCGCTCTCGTACGCCGTCTACCTGCTCTTCGTGCTGCGGCGAATGGTCGATGCGGTCCTTAGTTCGTGAGTTCTTCCTCTTTTCTCGGCTGATTGACTGTTGATTGCAGAACACGATGGTACGTGCAGTGCTGCAGCCGCAGGGGCGTCGGCCGCAACATGAGGACGAAGCTGAACGAGTTCGCCTATCGAGATCCGAAGCTCCAGGCTTTCGTCCAGCCGGTCGGCGACTATTGAGAGCGACATTTGCTTTTTTCTTTGTTGTTGTTGGAGTCGTGAATAAAGAATGGAAGAAGGAGTGTGCAAAGAAGTGAATGGAAGATGTTGTCGGCCGAGTCAATCGTCGCCCCGATTTTAATTGCTCAAGGATTGACCTTCGGATGGGCGGAAGGCGGCGGTGCGGAAGCCGCTTAGCGAACTTCAAAACCGCCGCCTCTGTCGGCATTTTCACCTCGGCGCCCTCCGATTACTCCGGCGAGTGGGTGAGTGAATGGACGGGAAGGAGAGGAAGTGAACATGCAATTGCGCACCTGTGCTCCAACCAATGGCACGTGGCGGCGGCCCTCCTTTTCGAACGCAATCCGAGACGATGCCGGAATTTCCGACCGGCGGCGCCCGCTTTTGTGTTACGCGAGCGGCCTTTGTATTTCGAAAGCACTCCGGCAGCTTCCGCCGACGTTCATTCGGAGTGACAAGCCGCTGCCGATGCGCACCGACGCGGGTTGCCCGCCGGCCGCGCCTTCATCCGCCCGTCCGTCCACTCGCTCGTCTTCCGTCGGTTGCAAAACGGGACAAATTGGCGCGCGATTGCTGCCGGTCACCACGGGCGGGCGGCGGATCGAACGGCAAAGGCGACGAGCGGGCGGAGGCGGGCGATTGGCGAGTCGATCCGTTCGCTTCGGCCCGTCACAACGATTTGGATCAACGCGGTGCTTCCGCTCGATTCCGATTGCTCGCTCGCTCGCTCGGACGGGTTGTTTTCGTCGTGTTCCTTCCGCCCCGACTTTTGTATCGGCGGATCGCTGCCTCGGGATCCCGGCCCGCCCGCCCGTCTTGTCAACCGGCCGCCGTCTTTCGTGTGTCCGAAACTTCCGCGGACTCCGGCCGCCGCTAGCGGGGAGGCGAGGAGAAGAGCGGCCCGAAATGATCGACGTTTCTGATAGAAGCGGCCCGGCGGGTTGTCAGATTTTGAAGTGCCGCTCGGCGTGTCCACGAGATGACGTCTTGGGCTCAAATTTCCCCTCGCGGGCTTTTTTGCGTCCTGCCGATCTTCGGGGGAGTTTGTGGTGGACAAGGCGGGCGGGCGGCAGGTAGTCCACCCGATCCACCGGTCGATCCGTCGGCCAGCTCGCTCGGGAGTGATCGCCGCCGGCCGGCCGCCGAGGAACAACGCGCTCCGTCCGCTTTCTCTTCGTTCCTTTCGAATGTAAATTTGTTCGTCCAACTGCTCACTTGCTTGCTCGTCGTGTACCGTAGACACGGGCCGATTGACCCCCGCGAATTATGATCGATTGCGCTCCTCGGCGCGTTTCACGTGCGCTTGGCCGCTCACTCGCTCGGCTCGTCCACTCGCCGCAAGCGATGCGGCCGATGGATCGGCGTGTAAAAAGCGCCGTGTGCCGCCGACATGCCGGTGGGATTCGCGTCGGCGCTTTTTTTAATTAAAATTCGCGGCCATCGACAAGCGGCCGGAGTGCGCGAGCGCGGGCCCTTGCGGGAGGCTCGTCCGGCCGACGGATTTTGCGGAAAAAACGGGCGAATTGCGCGCACTTCAAAACCCAAAAGTTTCGGGGCCTCCTTTCGAGTTCTAATTTCGCGCACCGCCCCCCTCGTCGAGTGGCGTCCATTTGCCCGTCCGGCGGGCAATTCGCGCTCGAATAAACGGCCGGATTCTTCGTGCCCTCCGGCCGGACTCGCTCGAGGGCTCCTGGAGCGAGCCCCTCTTTAAAATTCCCCGCCATTCTTTGGCGCCTTCTCGGCGACCGGCCGACCGCGACGACGAGGTCGCTAATTTCTCCCGCACACAGCTCGCTTGGCTCCCATTTTGGCCGACCGGTCGCCCGTTTTGCTAATTGGCTCCGTTGTTGGCCGGAAGTTCGGACGGCTCTAATTTGATAAAGACGCCCTCCCGCCGCTCGCGCGAGCGCTCGACCGCTTGTTCCCGCACACTCGACGGAGCGAAGCGAACGGCCGGCCGGTCCATCTGTCGGCCAGTTGGACAAAACGGATTAGCGGACGGGCGTGCTGCGAAGTGTTGATTTGTTTACGCTCCCGTTCGACGGGCAACAGAGGGCTCGTTCATGCGGGACACGCGCGCACGGCAGAAGTCATTCGAGTGTTGAATCGACGAGCTCCCCGTCGCCTTCTCGTGTTCCACTCCATTGTTCCCGCCCTCCCATTCGGCCGCAGATGTTTTCGGCACTGCGAGAAGGCCGAGCGCGCGCCGTGTAATCCGCGCACATAATTCGCACTCATCAAGGGGCGAGCACATGGGAAGAAAGTAGTGGGAGGAGAACAACGAGGCCGTCCACTCCGCGCGGCCTCTATCATTAGTTCGTTCGTTCGTGGCGTGGTGCCCATTTGTGCGCTTGGCCGCCCGACAGGCGCGCAGTTGGAAGTCCGGCCGGCTGCGCGGGCATTCCGCCATTGTCCGCGCGACCAGGCCCCCGCATGCAAATTGCTGCCGATGACCGAAGGCGCGCCTTGGTGGGCACGTAACCGGCGGTAATCCACCGGCCTTCACCACCGCAGCCACCCGCTCGCTCGCAGTTTGGGCTAATGGTGGGCACTTGCTCGCCCGCAATTCCTCGTGTTCGCTCACCTTCACGCCCTTCATTCGAACGAACGAGCGGCTCTCGTGTTCGTTTATCACTTCTTGCGCATCGCCTCGACTACAACCTGCTCGCCCCGCTGACCTCCTGCGTTCTCGATCGTCGAAGTGCCCCGTCGGCCTTCCACTTGACTGCGGGCGGCGAACTCGGTGGGATCGCGGGCGTTCACCCGCTCGGCCCTTCCATTGTTCTCCGCCCTCGCCCTTCGGCTAATTGTGCGACGCACTTGGCGCAATCGCCCGCCCGCCCCCTCATTTGGATCGTTTGTTCGCGTTCAAGCAGCTTGCGGAACTCTTGGGGACGTCGGGCGAACGAGGGGGTTTGTCCCAAGTGTTTACTGCAGGCGATCCCCCGCCCCGCCTGGCCGCCGTGCTCGCGGGCCAACAGATTTGCATCTTGCAGCAGGGGGAAAGGAGTGTTTATTCGATGACTGTGAGGACGGGGCGCGAGGTCAACATTACGTTTTGGTCCGCACGAAGAAGGAGCGGACGGGGCGGGCGGGCGGAGTGGCGAGTTTCTTCTCGCACGCTCATGAATTCGAAGGCCGGCCGCCCGGTGTGAAGCGAAGTCGTGCCGCCGGCCGCCGGCCGTCCGGTCGGCTTTCTTCTTTTGATTATCACGCCCGCCTTTCGCACCGGCAGAAGTGGACCGGCTGGACTGGACACTCGCGAGCCAGCCGGTCGGTTGGGGGGATTTTGCAAATTTCGTCGCTTTTCCGCTTCAAAATCCGCACAAATCCGAGCGTAAAATTCGATTTTCCACTTTGTCTCCGCACTCGCCGCCCCCGCCGCTCCGCTCGTCTTCCGCAATTGCCGCCTTCTCGGCGGCGCGTTCATGTGCGCATTTCGGCGAGTGAGCGCTGCGGGCGGGCGCGGCGTCTTCGAGTCGGCGATCGACTCTCGCCCGCCTTTGAAGACTGCTGGAAGTTGCCGCTTCGGTTCGTTCACCTGCGGCCTCTCGACGACGGAAACTCCCGCCCATTTCGCCCGCATTCGAATTCGCGGCCTCGACACTTTCGGCGGGCATTCGGTCGGGAGTCTTCTTTGTGTTGAGGGCGGAAATGAGCGAGCGACCACAAAGAAGACGGGCGGCGGCGGCGGGAGTCCCAATTCACACCTTTCGGCCTCCTCCACACGGCCTCTTGTTCTCTCCTCTTCGGGTTGTCCGGGCGATGGGCGAATTGCCGCCTGGCCGCCGCCTTTCGCGCACTTCCGCCCGTTTCGGGCGGCGATCGGACGCGGGGCGCGAAGTTCCGCGCGAAGCCCACAGTAGGGGGGGCGGGCGGCCGGCGAGCAGATGGAAGGGCGGACGAGTGGGCGCGAGATTGACGTGTTCGTGTGTGTTTATGAGGAGAAGGGCATCAGATAAGCGGGCGGCCGGATGGGCGGACGAACGGAAGGAATTCCCCGTCGTTTGGATCGGCCGTCCGTTGACACGAAACACGCGCCCACTCATCCGCCCCGTCCAACTTCTTTCTTTTATGCAAATACTTGACTGAAGTCGGGCGGCTGAGCCGAGTGGTCGAAGTCGCGCGAATTGCTCGTCGCTTCACACGAGCCGACCGCCCGCCCGCCGTCTTCCGATCGGCCGGCGGCGCGCGAGCACGTGGGCCGGCCGGACGGGAGCTCGCCCTCTGTTTGGCCGTCAAGTAGGTGGGCCGGGCGGGTGGAGGAGTCAAACGCGTGTTAGTGGTCGTGTTCCGACTACTCGACGCTCACTTCCGACCGGCCGCGACTGCGGCCGTCGATGTTTGCACACGCGAGTGGGCCGTCCGCCCTCCAATCCGCTCGGCCATTCGAGTTGTTGCGACGGCGGGCGGGCGGCGGAAGTCGAGTCGATTGGTCAATCGGCCGTGAAGCCGCACCTCTGCGCTTGCATCAGCCTTCTCTTTCTTCTTTTGTGCTCTTCTTCTATCCGTTGGATCGGGCACTCGCCATTCATCCATCGGCAGCAGTCGGCGGGCGGCCTAGCGGGCGTCTTGTGCCAAGATCGCCGACTCGAATTGCAGGCAGCCTGCCGACAGAAGCCGGCCGGCCGAGCGGGCGGGCGGCGGAACGCGGACGGGATTGACTTTCCGGTGCGGTCGGGGCCAAAGGCGGGCACCTGGCCGCTCGCCTCGCTGCTGCCAATCCCTTGCGGGAAATCCGATCTTCAGCATTCGACTTTCCGTCTTTTCGTTCACCTCCTTCCGCTCGACGCGTCCATTCGTTCCCTCTTCTCTCAACTTTGTTTCGTTTGTTGCAGGAATGCGGACGTTGCTCTTGTTCCTCTTTTTTGGTCTCCTGATCGCCCACGTGGTGGCCGGCGGCAAGAAATGCGAGCCGATCACCATCCCGCTCTGCAAGAACATCGGCTACAACATGACGTCTTACCCGAACACTCGCGGCCACGAGACGCAAGAGGAGGCCGGCCTTGAGGTCCACCAGTTCTACCCGCTCGGTTAGTCCTTCTTCCCGCTTCTTCTCCTCCTTCAATTCTCCGTTGATTTCAGTGGAAGTCGGGTGTTACACGCACTTGCGGTTCATGCTTTGCGGTAAGTCCACTCGCTTCTTCAAATGTTTGATTGAACGTTGCTTGCAGGCCTGTACGCCCCGATCTGCCAGGAGAACTACGAGCTGGAGATCCTGCCCTGCCAGGAGGTGTGCAAAGAAGCCCAGCGCAAGTGCTCGCCGCTGATGGAGACCCACGGCTTCAAGTGGCCCGAAACGCTGAACTGCGACCGCCTGCCGCGCTTCGCCGATCAACAGACGACCGGAACGCTGTGCGCCGCGCCGCCGGACGCCACGCGCGCGGGCGCCTCGCACGCGGTCGATGAGGACGCGTTCCGGACGGGCGGCGGCGAGGAGGAGGAGCGGAATCGCGTGAATGTGCCGGCGGAACGTCCGCGCGGCCACAAGCGACCGCCCACGGCCCGTCCGCCTCTCGCCGGCTGCCGATCAGTGCGACTGCCAGTGCGCGGCGCCGTTCCGCTTGATTTCGGCGGAGAGCGCGGCGACCGCCCGCTTCCACGTGCAAAACGTCTCGAATTGCGCGTACACGTGCGACGGCCTCCTCGTTGCGCCGAAGGCCGACGATCGGGCGTTCGTGCGCCAATGGACGCTCGTCTTGTGAGTGATCGCCGTTGATCGATCGATGGAGTTGATCGCTTCTGCTTTCAGTGCGGCCATCTGCTTCGGCCTTTCGTTCTTCACGGTCCTCACGTTCGCCATCGACCTGAAGCGCTTCCCGTACCCCGAGCGGCCGATCCTCTACTTCGCCTTCTGCCAGTCGATGTTCGCCCTCGGCTACCTGCTGCCCGCGCTCGTGGACGGCGAAACGGTCGGCTGCGAGTCGGGGCTCCTGCGGCAGGCGAACCACCCGGTGGCCAACTCGGCGAATCTCGGCTGCATGGCCGTCTTCACGCTCACGTACTACTTCTCGATGGCCGGCGGAGCGTTCTGGGTGGTCCTGACGGTCTCCTTCCTGCTGGCCGCCGTCCCGCACTGGTCCTCCGAGTGGATCGCCCGCTGCTCGCGGTGGTTCCACTTGGGCGCCTGGGGCATCCCCGCCGTCCAAGTGGCCCTCGCCCACTACTTCGGGGCGGTGGACGGCGATCCGCTGACCGGCATCTGCTCCGTGGGCAACACGAACGTCAACTGGCTTCTTCTGTTCGTGATCCGTGAGTTCAATCGATGAGGAAACGGCAATGAGGGCTTTCGTTCAGTCCCGCTCGCCCTCTACTTCCTCGTCGGCCTGCTGTGTTTGTTCACCGGCTTCCGCAACCTGTGCGGCATCCGCGCCGACCTCAAGAAGACGCATCCGAACATGGACAAGACGAGCAAACTCACGCAGTTGATGTCCAAGATCGGCCTGTTCGCTGCGATCTACGCGGTCGCCGTGGTCTTCCAGTTGGCCCTCCTGCTCGTCGAGTTCTTCTTCCGACCGCGCTGGGAACGCGCCTTCTTGTGCCCCGGCTGCACGGACGATCGCGCCCCCGACAGTGAGTTTCGCCTTCATTTCGTGGAGTGAGCAGACGGGCAGAGGGCACGAAAAGAGCGCACTTCGCTCGTCGCCTCGCCCTGCGGTCCCGCCCATCCGTCCGCCCGCTCTTCGCTCGGCGGGAGCGGGCGGCCGGCGGTGTGGCGGGCAGATTGAACCGATGGTGATGAAAAGACCTCAAATTGCCCGAGTCACTCTGTGCAGACACGTTGAGGCTCCCTCTTCTGAATCGGTCCAACGCAACGGGGCGAGAGAAAAAGCGCCCGCACGAGAGAGCGCGCGCCTCTCGCCGTCTGCCCACCGGCGGCGCCCATCGGCGGGTCGCGGGGCGGGCGGCGGAAGGCGGCCGGTTGGGGGACCGACGGCGAATGCCGGTGATGATCTCCCAACTGGTTTCGCGATCACTTCCGAATGAAAAGTGAAGATCTCTTGGCTGTCTGAGGCATTCCTTTGATTACAACAACGGAAATTTTGGGCACTGCATCTCGAATGCAAACAATCAACCACTCGACACAAGCGACCTAATCCTATGCCTGCTTTCAGACTACACGCTCTTCCTGCTCTCGTTGATGCGCACCGGGGCGGCGATGCTGAGCGGCTGGGCGGTGGCGATTTGGATCCTCTCGCCCAAAACGCTGCAGTCGTGGCGTCGCCGTCTGTGCTGCACGCCGAACCCGTACGCGACGTACACGGGCGCCCGGCTGCCGTTCGGCGAGCACCTGATCGGCGCCCAGTACCAGCCGATCCCCGCACCGCCGCAGTTCCCGCCGCCGTCCGTCCGCAAACCGCCCTACCCGTCGCCCATTCTGGACGTCTACAAATCGCACGAAGTGGTGGGCAGCCCGCTCACGTACAAGAGCGGAACGCTGCGACACGGCGGCTTTTATCCGGACAACGTTTGATCCCGCCCGCCCGTTTGCATTCGGTTGTTTCGTGCGTTCGAGACGCCCTTTGAAGTTCCTTTCGTCCCGAAACCCCGGCAATCGATGCCCATTTGTAGTTTCTTCCTTTGATCTCGTCCATCTTCTTTCTTTTCGTTCGTTCCACCCACCCACCCACCCACTCACTCACTGACCACCGCCTCCTCTCTCGCCTGTGCATCGAGCTTACCCCTTTCTGTCGACGAGTTGCGAATTGGGTCTCGCATTCGACGTGTGTTGTCTGTACATAGTCGATGGATTCGAATAAACATTTGAATATTTGGCGCTTGGAAGAAAAATGAGCGGGAGAATCGAACGAATGGAATGAGGAAGAGGGGGAGCTCATTTCGAACCGTCCACTTCGAACCGATCGGCCGCCCCAATCGCCCGACTGAACGCGAGCGGAATGCCGAACGACGAGCCGTCGGACGATCGCCGGCCGCGCGCCCGCACGCCCCGCTCGCGGCCCACCGAGTCGCGTCGCTCGAAGACGCGCTCCCAGCGGACGCGTTCGAAGGAGCCGCTCAAACATCGAACTGAATCGCGGTTTGTTCTCCGCTCGCTCCTCCAAACCCCCCTCTCCGTCGTTCAGCGCCTCGACCCGCGAAGCCAAGAGCAGCGGCGGCGGCGCCACCCGCAGCGGCCGCAGCAAACGAGCGCCCGGCCGCTCGGCCGAAAGCCTGAAGGCGAAGTCGCGGACGGGAGGGCCGTCCGGCTGCGGCGGCCGGCAGCAACGAACGCCGCCGCTCACTCACTCCCGACGAGAAGAAGTTCGACGCGCTGAAGCGGGACGTCGAGTCGCATCGCGAGGCCAAACTCAAGTCGCCGAGTCGGCGCGAGCCGAAGGAGGCGGTCAAAGTGAGCAACCCGTCGGTTTCTTCCTCACTCACTTCTCGCCGCCTTCAGGTCACAATCACGCCCGCTCCCACGCCTTCCACGGCGCGGGACGAGGCGAAGCCGGCGGCCGCCCTCCCGCAACAGCCGACCGCAGGTTTGCATGAACGAGCGACTCGTTCCATTAACTCCTTCCGCTCGGCGATCATTCCAGTTGTGATCATGAACGCGGACGGTGCTTCCGGGGCGGCGGCTCCGCAGTCGGTGGCCGTCGCGGCGGTGGCGATCCCGGGCGAGAACCTGCAGAACGCGGTCGATCACGGCGACCACCTGCTCCACTTCCCGACCCTCTCGTTGATCTTCGATTTCGCCGAATTGGTTCGTTCTCCTCCCATCCACTCACTCACTTCCTTTGGCCTGCTTGCAGACGCTCACGGTCCTCGGCCTGATCATCGCGCTGATCGCCGTCAAAGTGCACATCGGCTTCTCGTACACGATCATCGCGAACGGCGTCCTCATCCTCCTGCTGCTCGCCGGCCTGATGCTCGTCCAGTGGCGCGCCTGGTTCGTCGTGGAGGAGACGAAGCTCGACGATCGGCCGCACTTCGGGATCAGCCCGGTGGCGCGGCGCTACGTGAGTCCTCCGTTCACTTCCTCCTCGGTTCACTCGTTCGATCTTCCAGTTGGCCGCCATCCACCTCCTGCGCATCGCCCTGCTCGCCAGCACCTTCTGCACGCTCGTCTACTTCGCGGCGTGCGGCGGCGCGACCGGCGACCCGCATCGGCCGTCCATCTGCCACGCGTACGGCGCCACTCGCGCGATGCTCGGCGTCGCCGCCGCCCTCGTCGTCGTCCAGTCGGTGGTGGCGGTCGTGCATCTCGTCTTCTACTTCAAGAACCGAATGTCGGTCCGGGGATTCGAATAAATCGGAAGCGGAAAGAGAGCGGTCGTTTATTCAATTCGATTAAATTCGCCAAGAAACAACGCGCCCATCCTCGTGCAGGCGGACGAACAGACGGGATAGAAAACGAAGAAGAAAGCGGAGCACCATCGATTGCCGCGAATCAAATGTACACACACATCGTTTTGCGTTCGGTTAGACCTGAGTGGTGTGCGAGAAGGGGAGAGGAAGGCGAAGAGGGGACCCGAACGGAAGGGGGAAATGGCGGAAGAAGGGAAGGAAAATGATCGAATCGAAGGTAAGAATTCGCGTGCTCATTGGATCTCGCACTTGTCGTCCCAGTGCGCCTTCCGATGCTCCAGGATCATCTGCTTGAGGTCGAAGATCAGCGTGTCGAGGTTGCCGAGCTGCTGCAGCGTTTGCTCGAGGAAGAGCTCCAGATCCTGGCCTTGCGTCTGCTCCATGTTCAGCAGCAGGATCGCGTACTCTTGCAGGCCGCAGTTGGAGCCTGAACGGAGCGGAATCAAAAGAAATCGAACGAAGGGATCAATGGAACTCACGAAGTTTCGGAATCTTGCCGTTGGCGACCTCCTTCGCGTCGTCCAACGTCGCGGCGGCGATTCGCTCCAAGTGGAAGAGGAGGCCCTGGATCTTCTTGGCGTGTTCCAGCAGGGCGGGCGTCGCGCTCAGCGGCATCACGGCGCCCGAGTCGGGCGTGGTCGAAGTGGAGCGGCTGACGGGGAGCGGCGGCACGGAGCTCAGATGGCGCGGGTCGGCGTGCGCCTTCGCGGGGAACAGCCGCTTGGGCGTGTTCGCGGGCACGTACAGCGAGCGGGGCCGATGGAAGCCGTTGGAGAGGTCGGCGAACTCGCCGCCCACGTGCTCGCCGAGCATCCGCAGGCTCTCGTTCAGGTTCTCGATGGTCGGCGTGTTCTGAAGAGCGGGGAGAATGCAACGGAAATTCGAAGCGAAAAGGGACTTACGAGAAGCGAGTTGTTGGCCGAGCGGAGCCGCACGGACGTCAACTCCTGGGCGCTCAGGTCCTCTTCGAGCTTGCGGATTTGCTTCTGCATGTTGCCGTTCGCGAGCGCCAGCCGGTCGTTCTCCTTCTCGAGCTTCGCGCCCTTGGTCTCCAGCTCCGTCTGCTTCGCTTCGAGCTCGTCCTTGCGCGCCTTCAGCTCGACGTTCTCCTTCTCGAACGCGTCGTTCTTCTGCTGCGCGGTCTCCAGCTGCGCCTTGAGTTTGGCGACCTCAAAGCACGAGTCCGAGTGGGCGGCCGCCGTTTGGGCGAGTCGCTCGGTGAGTTTCTCCTTCCTGAACACGAGCAAACAAATCAACCGCTCGAACATCCCGTGCAGAACTCACTCGGCTCGCTGCCGGTCGATCTTCCGCTCCAGCTTGTGGCAGCGCGTGCATTGCGGCTTGAAGGTTTCGTTTGGACGCGAAGAAGGCTGAACGAAGGAGACGATTGAATGCGAAGAAGGAAAGGAGGGACTCACGTCCAGCGAACGATTGGTTGTGGCCTTGGGCGGAGGTGTCGCAGTGGATGTTCCCGTTGATCGACGACGTTCGACTCAGCCGCCGCTGTTCGTGGTCGCCGCCCGGCTGCGGGCGCGCGAAGGCGTGGCCCGAATCCACGGAGATCCTGAAGGAATTCGATTAGTCGCCGTCGAATCCAATCGGAAGCCCCAATTTGCGCATACCGATGGTGTTTGGGCGGGCGAAGAAGGCCGTGCATTAGGGGGAATCAAGGAAGAAGGAAGAACGAAAGAAAAGAAGTGGAAGAAAGGGGGATTGGCCCGTCCAATTAGAGAATGCGGAGGTCAAACCGCCGCCCCGACTACTCGGCGACGTCCATCCCCGCCTCGCGACGGAAAGCGTTGTGAATGGAGGGACGAGGACGAGTGAAAAGGCGGAAAGCAAATGCAATTGAAGACCGCAAGGCCCTCGGCTCCCACTCGCCTCGCGCGGATGCCGCACAGTCGGGCGGGCGGGCGGGCGAGCGGCAAGAGCGAGAGCTCCGAGGGGGATCTTGAGCTAATGACGAAACAACGCCAAAGGAAAGCCGGAATACTCGGCAATAAACAAAAAGAGACGCGCGGAGGCAGGGCGGCAGCTGTCCGGCCGACGCGCCCGCCGCGGCCTTGAGGATTCGCGAGGCGCAAACAAGGGCGAGCGTTTAATCCCCACGAATTTATGCAGGCATTAGCTGTGGGATGTTCCCTCGCTTCCTAATCGGATAATGGATGGAAGAGGGAACTCACGTGTCGCTTGTGCCCAACGATCCCGAACCGTTGCACTGCGCGTTGACGAGGCTGAAGTCGGGGACGGGCCCGCCGCCGCCGTTGGGCGCCACCGGCAAGAAGCCGCGTTGCGGCGTCGAGTGTTGAACGCCCGTGATGTCGTCTGCAACGAAACAACAGATGATTGAAGGTGGGTGATTGATTGCGTTCGTGGACAAAAAAAGAATCAATTGTTCGGTTGGAATTCCCCGAAGTGCAATTGCGTTCGCCCGAACCAACTGCCCCCTTCCGCTCGCTTGCTCGTCCCCGAATGGGCAATTCAAACAGAAGAGGAGTCACGAGAGGACGAGCCGCCGAAGAAGAAGAAGCAGTGCCTTCAACGGGCCGTTAACGGCAGACGACCAAACAAGATGGAATGCCGCCGGCCGCTCGCCCGACGACGAAGAAGGAGGAGGAGCGGCAGAAGCAAGCGGGCGAGCGAGCGAGTAGAGGGACACAAGATGGAGGAGGAGAGGACGAGCGGGAGGTCCAAAAGAAGACGAAGAAGAAATTTAATCTCCAAAAACAAAACTCGGCGCCCGACGGGCGGACGGCGCGGAAGAAAGGAGGGCGTGAATGCGCGTGAGGCCCTCCGGCTTTCCCACTTCTTTCCGCAACTTTCGGGTCCTTGGGGAGCGATTCGAAAGGCGCGGAGAGGCGGCGGGAGTTTCGCACAAATTAGCACCATTCTTCTCGGTTTTTCCTCCCGACTGTTCACTCCTGGCCGCTCACTCACTTCTCCTCCGGCCGGTCCTGCGGATTCTCGAGTGCCGCCATGCTCAAGCGCTCTTCGTGGGCCCGCTGGGCGGCGATCTGTCGGAGGGTGTGCTGCAGACGGTGGGGTTCAACACACGAGTGTCGAACCGACGGGCGTTCGCGCCAGTGCACGACGCTCGCGGGCGGCGACTGGGCGCGAGTGCTGGAGGCGGCGGGCGCGAAGTTCACTTCGGAGATCGTTTTGCGCGTGTAGCGGGAGATCGGCGGTGCGTGAGCGGCGGACAAGATCGGAGATGACGGTCGTGTTGTCGTAGTCCGAGTGGGCGCCGCCGGCCAGGTCGCCGTAGCAGCTTTGATTCATGAGGCCGACGGAGGAGGGCCGTCAGCTCGGTGGGACGTCGTTTGGCCGGGCGGGGCGGCGGCTGCGGCTTGTCCAGGCGGCACGTGTGCAGGTGGGGCGTCGAGCCGAAGCGCCGGCTCTGCTGCTTGTGGTCGATGCCGAGCGGCGCGTTCGGGTCGGGATCCCGGGGCGGGAGGCCGCCGCTCTGCAGTCGCTTCTTCGTTTTCGACGTGAACCGCCGGAAGCACTCCATGAAGGTGCCGTTGAGGCCCGGCCGCGCCGGCACGATCGCCGACGACGACTTGGACGGCTTCAGCGCGTACGGGCCGGTGGTCGTCATTGCCGCCGGCTAAACACACTCCAGAATGAGCGAGTGGCATCCCTTTCGCGCACGATCACGCCCAACACACGACTCGATTCGAAGAGAAATCAGTCGGCAACAAGGGAATAAAGCGGACCACGGCCAGCGGACTTCTTGCGTCCGCTCGGCCCAATCCAAACGGAATATCGAATAACCGGGTGGTTGTTCGAGCGGGCGGGCGCTCGACCGGGCCAAATCCGCCCCGGTCGAATGCAAACAGATAGTAAAACAAACGACCGGCCGGGACCGGCGAGTGCATGAGAAGACCACTTGAAATTCGAGGGAGGAGGGCGGTTATCCGCCGTCCACTCATCCCCTCGGGTTTCGAACGCCCATCGATCGCGAGTGGCCGGCTCGCGAGGAGCATGACCGCTCGAAGTGATCCGCTCGGGGCCGCGATTGCCGCGAGAGGGACGTGACCGTCGGGCGAGCAGCGGAACGAGTGGTCAATTCGAAGCGATCCGCCCGCCCCGCGGTCCTCCTCGTCGCCCATCTGTCCCCACCGCACTTGATTGAGGAGTCCGCTCTTTGTAAATAACACGACAAAGAAGAAGACGGGCGGGGCGGGCGGAGGAAGGTGAGCGAGCGGGCGGCGCGGGGAACGCGACTCGTCGCCGAGCCGAGCCGAGCGGACGGAACGCCCGCCCCCTCCACTTTGCGGTGCCGTCGCAAAGTCCGCGTATTTTGAGTCACCGCCCGCCCGCCCGCCATTACGCACGTGAACGAGCGAGCGAGCGAGCGGCAAGGGGGGGCGAGCGGGAGGGCGGGCGGACCAATCGGATCGATCGGGAGAGAAGTTGCGAAGAAGAGGGACGGGAATTCGAAAGACGAAGCGAGCAGAAGACGGCTGGCCGGCGGCGGCGGCGGAACAAACGCGAGCCTCCAATCGCTCAATTTCGAGCAATTGGGCGACGAAAAGCGGGGCCGGATTTGACGCCCCACTTTTGATTCATTCGTTTCTAATCGCTTGTCGCCCGTTTGTTTCCGAAAGAAAGAAAGAGGAACCAACCGTCGTACTCGTCGTGTCGCCGGAACTCCCGCTGCGGGTTGGGGCTGGAGCGGTGACGCGTTGGAGCGGGGCGTCGGCAACGTCGAGTGCTTCGGAGCGACGTGATTCGGCGTCTGGCGGCCGGGAGTGTGCTGGTGGGGGCACGAGCAGCCGTTCGGCGAGTAGAACTGCTGCTGCTGGAGGCCATTCGGCGGGAAGAACTGCGGCTGGTGGCCGTTGGGCGAGTGGAACGGCGGCGTCTGGCCGTTCGTGGGCGAGCCGTCGGCGAGCGGCGGCGATCCGTCGGGCAGCGGCGTCGTCACGGAGGTTTTGGCGAACTTCTTCAGGAATTTGTCCCACGGACTGCCCTTCCCTTTCGGCGTCTTCTGCTTCGCCTGCTTTGTGACTGAAAGTCGAGCGAGAAATCAACGAAAGAATTCGAAGGAAATCGAAGGAATTCGCCCACACGAACCGGATTTCGCCCCCGATCGGCCTCCCGGATGTTCGGCCGAGCGGCCAGTCGGGTGCGGAATCCGGCAGGTGTGTGCGGAGGACACGAATCGAATGGAAATCGAGGGACTTACCGCGATGTTGAGAAGCGGGCGCCATTTTGCGCGTGAATCAACGAGCGGAATTCGCCGCCCGTCCGTTCGGTCGGCGCGGCGAAAAAGCGGCTGGGCGCGGGGGAACGCGCGCCGGCCGGCTTGTTCGGAGGACGCCAATCGCCGCCGTCGCCATCCGCTTGGGACCGCCGAGCGGCGGGCCGGTCGGCAACTTGGGGGCCGCGACGCGCACGTGCGCGCGACCGGCATTCCTTTCTTCTTTCTTCCTTCTTTGTTGCGTTCCACCTGGTCCGAGTGATGGCATCAAACAGGTGCATCGAATTGCAACACACGAGCACCTACCAACACCAACTGTAAACACACACTTCTTTCAAGTGAAAACCGAATGCATTTGATTCCAATTCGAAGTGAAATTCGCGGTCAATCAACGAACACTCGCTTCCGTCCGTCGAGTTGCGCCGTCCGGTTGCGCGCCCGCCGCAACAATTCGGGATTTCGCGGACGTGTGCCGGCGGCGTGATCGGAAGAATGCCGGCGGGCGGGCGGGCGGGTGAGCGAGAAGCGGGGAGAAAGCGGAAGCTTTCGATTGACATTCGAGTCGATCGGCGCCCGACTTTCTTCGCGAATGTTCACGTCAATTGTTCTTTTGATCTTCGTGAGTTTCGAGGTTGGTTTCCTCCTTTCTTTCCTGCCTCTCACATCGGTTCGTTCGTTTGTCGATCGGAAATGCGCTCACGAAGGTGGAGCACCGGCCGCGCGAGTTCGAGACGGGCCCCAACGGCGAACATCGTGATCAACTACGGCGGCATCCCCGACCCGCGCGGCCATCCGCCCGTCTTCGGCTTGTTGCGAAGGGTTTGGTTCGAGTAGTCGAGTGGTGATTGTTGCTCGAATTTGCCTTCAGAAACGACCGCGACCGCCTCCTTCCGGTGATCGGGATCTCTTGAACGCGCTTGCCAACCGCTTTCCTCTGCGGAGGACACTCGAGATCCCGCGGACTCGAAGCCGAAACCCCTCCGAGTGGTGGACGTCGATGCGACGAGCGAGGACTACGACTACGCGAGTTACGAGCGCCAACAGTCGCCGGTCGTCGATCAGGACGCTCCGGTCGTGAGCACAACAACGCCGAAGCCGCAAATTCGAAAGCCGAAGCGGGCGAAATCGAAGCGGATTTCTCTGGTCGAGTTCCTCACGCAATCCATCGACGAGTTGATTCGACCGCCGAAAGGCGCCGCCCTCCCGCAAGCGAGTCGCGTGTTCCCGGCGAGGGCCCACGGGATCGCCTCCTTCCAACCGCCGCAGAAGAAGTGGGTGGACGTGGACGCGTACGTTCGCCCTTCTGCCGCCTCGCGTCCCTCCTCCACCTTCCGGCAATGCGAACCACGCGGCGAAGATGGGCCCCAGCGGTGGGAGCACTCCGCAACGCGCGGCGATCGCCGGCGGCGCGAAGTCGTGGGCGGAATTCGAGAAGTTCGCGTCCGCCGCCTTCACCGCGAACGCCGTCGGCAGTGCGGGCGAGAAGGCGAGTTCATTTCACTGCTCTTTCACTCCTCGCTTCTTGCAGTCGGCGAGCGGAGGTGGCGCCCAGTGGACGGCCGCGAGCATCGACAACCGCCCGTCGGCTGCAGCCAACGGCGACCTCCCGCTGCCCGAGTGCTACCGCAGCCCCGCAGACGGGCCTCTTGTGCTGCAATCGGGTGCTCGAGGAGCTCATCTACCGCACGGACGACCTGATGATCAACGGCAACGTGAACAAATGCAACTCGAACATCTTCTCCGAACTCCTCAAGGTCCTTCCGTCTTCTCATTCCCTCGCAATCCTCTTCGTTCAGAACAACGCGGAAAAGCAGTTCCAGACGACGTTCGAGATCGTCGTGGCCAACGGGCCGCTCGCCGCCCAGACCCGCTTCAAGGACAACCTCCTCTGCCAGGCGATCACCAACGGGAAGCACGTCCTCATCTACGGC